>NIPM01000013.1:180855-251848 GCA_002738285.1 Holacanthella duospinosa | reverse complement strand
TTGATTGGTTGGATGCTTAGATTAACCACCAGTAAAATTTAAGAAAACTAGTTACGATTTTAATACTTTAGATGACCACTGTTTCCTAAACTTCCGGTTTCATAAAAATGATATGCTAAAATTATGAGAATGTTTAAATGTAAATTAGCATCCACAGAAAATGGATTAACCGACTGTTCCTACCTAAACAGCCAGATCGTACTTTCGATTTTTTTCGAAATTCAACCTTTTTTAGACCCAATACTTAATTACTAAAAAAATTACTTAAAACTAAAACAAATGAAACTAAAACTTAAATATTGCTTATAAACTGAAGAAGAAGAAAAAAAAAACTCTTGGTTTGGACTTAATCTCAGACCTAAAGTGAGAGGGAATTAGGTCTGGAATTAAGTTTTTGAAAGACGGACTAAGTCTTGAGGAAGGAGAAAGTCCTTCTACGTCACATATTTCTGGCGCGAAACTCATAATTAGGTCTGGTACAGACCTAAACTTAATATTTAAATTCCTGAATTTGATATTTGAATTTTAGCTAATTGCTTAAATGTAACCTAATTATATTTCAACACTTTTACTATTAACTTACACCACAAAATCTTTGGAAGTCTTCTTCAATTTTAAGAGAAATTGTAGAGTTTCCAATCTTATATTTCTCACATAACGTTTGGCGAGGTGTGTTGGAAGACAAGTGCAGCAATGATATCGAATTTATCGTTTAAGGACAAGGCAGTGCGCTTTTTGCCTGATTTTGACATTGTGAATTAATAATTTACTTAATAAACTAAAACTCACTCATAAGTTAACATGCAAGTCCGGTGCATAGATGGGCAGGCATAAAAGTATAAGGAACAGTAGTAGCAAATGGTCTCATTACGGAATTCAGACATATTTCACTATAACCGGACAAAATGACTCTCGGGACCGGTAGGTTTGGTTCACTAAGGCCGGAAGTTCAGTATAGCCGATTTCATTATAGCCGGACTACTTAACACATAATCTCCCATTTGCTTGGCAGGGACCGGACAATTTTGTTTGCTATAACCGGAGTTCTATTATAGCCGAACTTTACTGTAGTTTGTAATAAGCCAGGTGAGGCGCTTAGCAGATGATCCGTTTATGCATTGCTTATAAAAATTCTACCCTAGCGTTTCAATTTATCTCATACCTGTCTCAAATATTTCAAAGATTTAAAGGATAATCCATTTTCCTTTTTCATCGAATAAGGGCAGCCAACTTCCAGACAGTAGTAGACTAATTGGAGTGGAGTAGATAGAAGATGGTGGAAGTGAGTTTGTAAATGGCGTACCATGGAGCATGTTCTTGATAATGATCGAAAACAATTGGGATAGGGACATTTTAAATCCGTCATTGGATTAACTAGAGTATGATGCGTGGGACATATTTTAATCTTAGTCATGTCACCACCTAGAAATATTTCGAATGAATGAAAAGAAAAAGAAAAAAGTATTATGTAAAATAAGAAAATTGGTTGTTAATGTTGAAGATCAACTTACTAATAAGAGAGATCTGTGGTGGTATGTGAGAGATTTGGATATGGTGAGAAGTGTGAGTAGGAACTGGGCTGCTAGATGTATCTGATAATCTATCTAGTAAGACTATTAACTGAGAGTTGAGGACTAATTGTGGCTTGTCATCCATGACTGATGCAGGGGTTAATTTCTATTCTTCTCACCTGAATCCATTGGAGGTTGAAGGTAAAGAAGAGAGAGGAAATGGAGAGTGAAGGAAAGAAAGAAATATTGTTGATACGTCTTTAAAGATGAATAATTGGAAATGGAAAGTGGAGTAGGGATAAAATGATTCCAAGATCCAAATCTGTAAGAGAATAAATTTGAGATGAGTGAAGAGTGTTGTTGTTTTTGAAAATAGCGGGAAGTGGGAAGAGTAATTTGGGCATAAGAGAAAAGGTAGGGCCGCAGTCTGTAGTCTGGCTCCACGGACTCCACACTCAGCCACACACTCCACTCTCTCTTTCCTCCACAAAATACCCACTCCCATAAACCCTTGATTCACATGAACAGAATGTACTTTTCATTCTCATTTCAAATTCCTTCACGCTCCAGTATAGTAAATAATAATGAGAAATTTCTTTTATGGATTCTCCACGAATCATGAGATTTGAAGACTTTCTGGATAGTTTTTGGAAAGTGTTTTGAAAGAAAATCATTATTTTTGGAAAGAGTTTCCAAAGTGTTGAAATGTGAATGCATAAAGTAGTGAATGTGTTTGGGTGTTGGGAGTGGGTGGNTAAATTTCTTTTATGGATTCCCCACGAATCATGAGATTTGAAGACTTTCTGGATAGTTTTTGGAAAGTGTTTTGACAGAAAATCATTATTTTTGGAAAGAGTTTCCAAAGTGTTGAAATGTGAATGCATAAAGTAGTGAATGTGTTTGGGTGTTGGGAGTGGGTGGTTGAGTTGGGTCTGTTGGACAGGGTGCAGGGATGGGTGGCGCCAAACGAGAGGACTTGTTCATTTCCAATCTTCAATTTTCATCATCTTTGGATTTTGATTTCTCAATTAGAATTTAGATTACATCTTTTCCAACTATACCAAGAATATGTGTACTCCAATATTTATACATCTCAGAACCTTTCCTCACACAACCACATCTATACTAATTACTCCGCTTCAATACAGTACATTTTTATTTTAAATCTATCACTACTTCAGTATCTTATCCTTACCACTCACGTCACACAAATATTCAACTCTGGACACCTATTTTGACATCCCGTTCATTACATTGATAAAGAGTATTTACCACAAATGGTCAAGGACAATACGCTATGCAAAAGAAATGGAAAAATGCCATCAATCATTCTGAACAGATATCCAATGGATTTCAAAGGAAGATCAAACTGGACACGGGCAATAAGGTCGAGTACTTAATCTTCAACTACCAACCTCAAGGGGTTTATGTCATCATCCTGTCCCTTTATATCTATCTTTAGATGCATCGGCTCATAATTATAGAAATACATAGTTTATAATCATTTCTGCTGGCTGCCTAGCGTATACTTCTGGTTTCTTTTTTTTTTTACCTAATATTATATACCATTGGAATTAACCTTAGAGATTTCACTTATTCCCAATATCTACCAATGCTGCCCCTTTGCTCAAGTCTATTTTGAGTCTATTTAACACAGAATAGTTGTTATTGCATAACGTAACAATGTCAATTATAGGCTAAAAATGCAACAAGTTAAACCACATATGAGCACCATTTCTAGGGAAGTAGTAATAATATAAGTGTAAGGTAAGCACCGCTGCCGCAGAGTCATTCATGCACAACTGAATAAGGTGACCCAATCACTTTTAGCACAGAGTTATTATCACTAAATTTAAATATTATCTGCAAATTAGAGGCTTGTAATGTTGCCTCAGAGCCATTCGTAGACCGCTAATTTATTGCATGCTAGCATCATCACCACAAAGTCATTAGCACACTGAATTTTGTCTCATATTAATAAAAATAGTTAATTCAACTTTTACTATCTTACCAGCTAAATGGGAAACTTTCTTACAAACATTGTTCTATATAGTTACTCTTTCTGTTTGTTATAGTTTGGAGCAGTTACCACCAAAAAGAGGAGAGCGACTACCCACGGAGCCTAGTCTTGTATCAATAGGAACAGTTAGAACAACATGGGATTGGGACACATCAGCCAGTATGTCTTCTTTTGCCGACTTTGGAGGTTCTCCACTTGCATCAAGTCCAGTCAAGTCGCCGCCATCAGTCAAGATGAACACAGAAGCAGGAGAACCCAAAAAGCGACGGGAGCGTCTCCCTACCGAGCCAGGTCTCATCACTTCAGGAGCCGCTAAAACCTCTACATGGGATGCGACTGCCAGCATGTCCTCCTTCGCAGACTTTGGAGGTTCTCCTCTTAGTTCAAGTCCAGTCAAGTCACCCGGCAATACGCACTCAGAAGCCGACGAGGTGGATGCTACGCACAAGGGTAATTGCCCATTCGTAAATTTCCCTATCACATATGACAACTCTGAATTTCTTCTTCTCAGGATTAACGCTACAGGTACCGCGGTCCCCAAGAACTCCAACAGTGGCTAGATCCATGGGTCATATGATCTCTCATCGATTTTCCAAAATATTCAAAGTAGCCACTTGTGACTACTGTTTCAAGCAAATGATCTATGGAGTGAAATGCAAAGAATGTAAATTCAAGTGCCATCGAGACTGCGAGCCCAAAGTGCCACCAAGTTGCGGTCTTCCAGCGGCATATATCGATGTCTTTGTAAAATCTCTTCAACATGGTAAGAAAGTTTCATTTGAGTCGAGATTTTTAAGATTCGAAACGAATTTATTTAATGAATCTCAAATTTATATTTGTTTACTGAATAGGTGACTCCCCAGTATCAACTCGAAATTCTCCCCAGAACATGGGTCGACTTCGAAAAGTCACCAGACCACCACAGAACATTCCCATACAACCATTCCCTGTAAGTGGCAATATTATTATTCTAAGTCACTCCATAAGATATCACACTATTCCTTTCTTAGGGGCAAGATNACAAAACCCAATCCTAAGATATCACACTATTCCTTTCTTAGGGGCAAGATTCCGGTTCCAATACATCGAGTTGTAATAGTTCCACTAGGTCGAGCCCTGCTCTTTTCGCTGCTCCAGCTACTGCAACTATTGCTACACCCTTATCTGCGACAATTCAGACACACTTATTCAGCTTTCCTGGTGAGGCATTATATTCCTTTTATATGTTCTTGGAGGGCTCAACGGAATTAATTTGTATTAAGATTCTGAATCTAGATGTTCCTACGACAACTCTTAGTGATTATCCATTGGACTCAAAGACAATGGTAGATTCTGTGAGTAGTGATTTGACGAGTACTCAGACATCAAATGACTCAGACCGAACTGTTTCTCAAACTTCGGGCTCAGGAAGTACTGATTCTGAGAAAACAATTGCCCTCCGAGTGGACAGTCAAGATAGCCAAGTTTCTGATGCAGATGGTGACGGACCAGAGCGGAATTGGCCGAGACAGAATTCGGTACGTAGAGTCAAGACTTGAAAGTCGAAATTCTTTTAATTATCAATTTGTGATGTCAGCTGTCAAACCGTGAGTGGGACATTCCATTTGACGAACTGAAATTGGGCGAAGTAATAGGTGTTGGACACTTCGGTACAGTCTACCGGGGGAACTGGCATGGTGACGTAGCGATTAAAGTTCTAGATCACAAGTACTTAGACAATGGGAAAATCCTGGAGCAGTTTAAGCAAGAAGTTGCCATATTTCGGAAAACGAGACACGAGAATCTAGTACTATTTATGGGTGCATGTATGAAGGCTCCTCGACTCGCGATTGTTACTTCCATGTGTAAAGGGATGTCTCTTTACACGCATCTCCATCTCCGCAGGGACAAGTTCAATATGAATAAAACAGTCCTCATTGCACAACAGATTTCCCAGGTTGCTCTGAATGGAATTTTTGACATTCCTCCTTCAGTCTACTAATGAATATTATTATTGACAGGGAATGGGCTATCTGCATGCTCGTGGAATTATTCACAAAGATTTGAAGAGCAAGAATGTTTTTTTGGAAAGTGGGAAAGTAGTCATAACAGATTTTGGTCTTTTTAGCGTTGCTAAATTATGCCACGGTGGGGGGTAAGGAATAATTTACCAAGATATTATAAAGTTTGTGAAGTGATTGGTGATTGATTTCTTGGATTTCAGGAAATGTGATACTTTAAGCATTCCTCCGGGTTGGCTATGTTACTTGGCCCCTGAACTCATCATGCGTCTAACTCCAACAGAACAACTCGAAAGTGATTTGCCTTTTTCCAAAGGCTCGGACATTTATGCCTTTGGAACAGTTTGGTACGAGCTTCTATGTGGGGAATGGCCCTATAAAGAACTACCACCTGAAGCCATTATTTGGCAAGTTGGTAGTGGAATTCGGCAACCCCTCCCAACACTTTTCTCACGCGATGTTAAGGTTTGTATAGTTTAATTTTTAGTTAACCTTGAAGTATTGTAGAACATGTTCTGAATTTGAATTTTCAGGAGATCATTATGATGTGTTGGTCATCCAAACCCGAAGATCGTCCTGACTTTGGTCGCTTAGTTAAAAGTCTTGAAAAGATTCCGAAGAAAAGGTTGGCTCGTTCACCCTCTCATCCTATTCATTTCTCAAGGTCCACATTTGAGTTTTGAAAAAAAAAAGAGACTTTTGGTACTGTTCCGTACTGAACGGGGGTGATGAGCTTTTCTATAAAAATGTATGAGTTCATAATTGAGAAGGAGACGATAGACAGTTTTGACTGAGAGTATTGTTTTAATCTAGGAAGTATGAAGAAGAGTTAAATTTTGAATTAGAAATGAGAAGATAAAAGTGAGGAGTTGATTTTTAAGTGTAAGTTTAGAATGTTGACTGATAGCTAGTTTATATAAGTAAAACTCCATCTTGACGATCTAGATGAATAGGGATTGGACTAAAGTAGTGTACGAATAGGATTTCCATTCAAACTCTGATGTAATTGGTATCGAGCCTGAATTAACTAATCCACTCTGAATTATATAAAATAGAAAAAAACAAGAAATTCCATGGTAGGGTTTTACTAATTTGAAGTCTAGGGAGACAGACTCATAAGATGAGGTATTTATTCGTTAATTCCATTAAGTCCTACATGTTGAGGCAGAAGTAAGTTTGGCTAAATGGTTTAGGCTATAAAAGTACGCTTAAACGATCAAAATGTTTTTCCTAAGCCTAATCATTTGAATAGTTCAAACAAGGAATTAGAAGTCGAGTGGAGGCTAGAATGATGCTTGCAACGACTCAGAGTGATAAGCATAATGCTAGTATTTAATTTATTTTATTTACGGAGAGTTAAGATTACTTTTTAATTTCAGTCTAATGACCTTATTGCTTCTTTTAAAACCATGACCCATTCTCTCACTAGAAGACCTAATTTTTATTCCCACTTTTCCAATGTAATCATGTTGTTGAGATGCATTTATTTTATAGTTTGCAGGAGCGAAGCGATTATTAAATCAAATCAAGTCTTACACTCATGACCCTGCTTATTTATTTGGTGAGTTTTATCATTTAAGTTAGTGATTTCTGTTTTAGGACTATCTTACGTTTCTTTGTAGACTTATTTCACTTTACGCTCCGATCCCTTTTTCAGTAGACCGGAATTTCCACGAAATGAAATTTGCTCTTTAATTCGTGGGAGGATATGTGAATCTTCTGGTTGAGTAACTTGTGGCTGGAATTGTGCATGAGTACGATTCAGCGCATCACACAGAGTCCAGCGCATGCTACTTGGAACGATGAGCATAGGCTTATCCTTGGAGGGGAGGAGTTCCTGTGGACATTGATCCTTTTTCCATATTTGTTTTGGGCAACGGCGATCAAGACTTGGTTCCGTCTTTGCCAATAAGGGGAGACGTACTCCTCCTTGATTCTTCAAACCCGAACACGGTTTTGGGACTCGACCAATCTGAAAACTACCTCCGACATTACAAGTTTGAAAAAAATTGTCAAGTGTTTCCTCCTGACGTTGCTGAGCTTGTGTCTTGATGCAAGAGCGAAGAGTGTTGTCTCGTTGAGCCAGGCCCATTGGACGGAATTCACAAGCTGGTCCTTTAAACCAATTAGGAGCCTTAGGAGTTGGACTAAACTTTGGATCCTCTTTTGAACTTCCAAACTTGTTTGGAAAATTTGGGTGAATGTGTCGAATGGTACGAGGTTGAATGTCTCGATTTCTAAAATCCTCCAATTGCTTTTCACGAGCATAAGTGGATTTCTATATGAAAGAAAGAACTAAATGAGAGAGCATCATTAATAATTAAGATGGAATTGGAATTCCCAATACTTGGGCTTTGATTTAGTGTTGATTGTGTTGCGGGAAAGTGAAAGAACTTACGACTTCCTTTAGACGACGGAAGAGAATAGCGTTTTCAAAGTCAAGTTCTGACTTAATTTCTTCTCGATCCTTCTTCACTTCTCCATTGGATCCGCTTCCTTTAGTCCCGCCTCCCTAAAATCAGATGAATTGGAGGATTAGTTTGTGAAAAAGAATTGAGAAATGATGGTAATTATTACATTGAGTGGATGATGTTGTGCTTTCTTCATCCTCGGTTGAATTGAAAGGATGGGTAGTGAGTGAGGAGTGTGTAGTTTGAATGCTCAACTTTCAATTCGTATTTTCTAAATTGAATTGATTACAAAAATAAAGAGACGTCCGTCCTGGTTGAAGTGTAAAAGGATACTGAGGGTAAATTGGAAGAAGGAGTTCACTTTTCATTTTCTACTTGGCCGTTGTCAAGTTGACCTCAACTTTTTTTCTTTCCAAACAGCTTTTGTCGAATGTTTTTAGAAAACTCTCTTTCCACCCCAACAACATAAGACAGGGGTCAATGATCTCTCCACTACTCCCCACTCAGTCTGTCTTTCCGCCCTTCAAATCAGAAATTACTCATCAAAATAAACTTTTCAACTTCTTATAACCGTATCAAATTATTATTCAGTCCGTAGCTTGAAAAAAAAAATATTCCTTCCAAAAAAAGAGAGAATTCCGTTCAATNTCTCAACTTCTTATAACCGTCGACTTAATATAGATTTATCAAATTATTATTCAGTCCGTAGCTTGAAAAAAAAAATATTCCTTCCAAAAAAAGAGAGAATTCCGTTCAATTTAAAACAAAATATCACTCAAAACTTTCTAGCACACAGTTTACTCCTTTTGCTTTCAGATTTTTGAAAGCAAACAAACACCATTATTCGTCATCGTCAGACGTGGGTCACTTGAAGAGGATTCATTACGATCAACACTCTCAGAACCGTACATTTTAAATTATATCCCTCTCCAGAATTATAATTAGATTAATTTTAAGTTGGTAAAAATAAATAATGACGAAGAAGTACGTTATGGCATCAAAGCAAAGTTAAAAGGGAAAATGCACTGAGAGACTAATTGTTTGTACTTGACAAAGATGTTCATAAGCTAAGCTCAAGCTCAGAAAATGAAAATCCAAAACAAAGCAAGTTTTGAAAGAACAGAATTAAGTTTTGGTTAGACTATGTATGAAATAAGACAAGATTGGTTAGATATCCAATGTATTCATTCTTTTTTCTCATTTTAAAAATCTTGGAGCGATATTTGGAGAACTCTTCGCAGTGTTTCCTCCTCTTCCTTTTGATGTCGCTCAGCTGCTTCATTTTCTGCACGTGAGGCTGCAATTGCTCTCTCAAATTCTTCATAACTTGACGATCGTTGAAATTGGCTGATTCGTAACGGAAGAGCTGAGGCACCAGCTAGGTCATCTTCTTCACTTGGTTCAGACTGTGGCCTCCAGTCAGGATTTGATTTCATTTTTTCCATTAGAAGACTTTCTTCTATCGCACTATATAAACCATAAATAAAAAAACATACTAAAACTAATGCTCAGAGTTGAAATTGGACAAACTTATGATAATACCGCTGCAGTAGTTGCTCTTCTGCGTCATCATCTGGAGAGTTATCACGAAACAAAGTTCTTGGTGCATTAAGAGCTTCGTATATATCCACTTGTGGCTCTCCACTGCTATCGTTTTCTCTGAAGATTCCAAAGAAATCGTCGTCGTCATTGATTAATTGTGGTCCAAAACAAATAGCCGTTTTGAATTCATATTTTGGTGGATCAAAAACTTTTTCGTCCAAGATACAGATAAGTTTTCCATTTTCTTCAACTGTTTTCACTCCATCAATTTTGCCATCCGTGCCAAAGATGTTGTGAAATGTTATCAGACCGTTAATAAAATGGTACACTGGAACTTCTGAATAAGGAATCAGTCATAGTTTAAAACGTGCCTGATTATTAATGCGAACCAGTAGAGGTCTACCCGATGTACGTTCACACTTTCACAATTTCGCAGAAGTATGAAGAAAAAGTACGAAGTTCCTCCTCGGCAAGTATGAACAACCAACGAGGGAACTCCAAAGAAACTGGTCTCACTCGATAAAATTGTACACTTGCGTACTTTCTGAGTTTCACAGATTTCCAAACAAAACTGTGAAAACGTGCCCCAAAATTCAAAACCCACGAATCACATGGCACAAAAGCTCAAAGTAAAAAAATGTGAAAGTGAGCTGGAAATTTCTTTCACACATTTGAAAAGCTCTTAGAAAATCAGAATCGGACTGGTCTCACTTACTTTGGTTTCAGACTCATGCGTACTAGAAATGTTTTCTGTGAAATTGTTTCAAGTGTAAAAGTTCCACCCGCTTCATCTTCACACTTATGCGTACTTCAACAGAAAAAGTATGAAGAGAAGTCACCTAATGCAAGTGTGAAGCCATGAAGCCATCGGGTAGACCGCTAGTGTATCTCATTGTATTATAATATTGCAAAATCATTACAAGCATTTGCTCCGACAACGATAAATACTGCACATTTTCAACAAATAAAAGAGAATCTGAGATTTACAAGCGCTAAAGTTAGTAACCACAGATTTTGCCGTTGCATGTAACCTANACAAATAAAAGAGAATCTGAGATTTACAAGCGCTAAAGTTAGTAACCACAGATTTTGCCGTTGCATGTAACCTATGTATAATTTTAATCATATGCGCCGTGTTATATAAAAAGAAGACAAGATAGAAAACCAGTACTTTGGCATACTAATGTCTGTCTCAAAATGCAAGATACTTTGTTTACGATTTTTTCTATAGCGACNGAACCAGTACTTTGGCATACTAATGTCTGTCTCAAAATGCAAGATACTTTGTTTACGATTTTTTCTATAGCGACTCGAAGTAGGTACCTACAATCGGCTTTGCTGTAAATACACTTCCACCCGCATATGCACGCACATAAAGTCTTTCCGAGATGACACTCGTCCCATGAAAAGTGCGGAACGATGGGAGAAAACAATCAGAGAGCGAGCAGAGCGGGACGACACTAAATTTGCGTGACAGCGAGAGCGGAGCGTTGCATAGTAGAACCAGAGCGGGGCAAGTTATAAATCATAATTCAAGAGCAAAGTGCGTGCTAAAACATAGAACTGATTACCTACGATTTCATACGTACTAAGAATAGTCAGTGTTGGGAACTACATAAAGATTTTGCGATTCAGTTTGCTTCCAGTTTTCAGAAAAAGTTATCCAGTTCACTAAAGTTCATAAAATCAGTATTCCTTTTGTAACACAGATCAGTGGTTAGACCGAACAAATGCTGATAACTCAAATAGCCAAGAAGACTTGGCCATTTGGCTGGAGCAACTACTTTGTTACCTCATGAGTGAAGGGTATGGATCCAGCTTTTTCTAACCCTAATTTTAGGAGCGAAAGCGGAGCGGTACAAATTTTTTGGAGAGAAAGAGTGGAACGAATGAAACTTATTGGAGCGATAGCGGGAGCGGAGCGGTTGGTGGAAAAATTTGGTAGCAAGAACGGAGCGAACAGAATTTCTGTGAGCGAGAGCGGAGCGAATCGGCTCTATTTTTAGGAAGCAAGAGAGAGAGCAGTAAGAAGCGGCAATAATTTTGAGTAGCAAGAGCGGGATCGAAGCGAAGCGGTAATAATTTTGGGGAGCGGTGCGGGGGAATAAACCACCGACATCTGCAATGGTAATGTTTGTTCTCCATGGCGAACTGAGTAAACATGGTTTCAAATTTTAGAAACTAAATGCGAATTAGGCGACCAGTCACAATTCAAAATGGTATTGCTCTTCGTCAGAGCGCTTTTTTAATTCCTTACCTAATTTGACAGGAAAACCAGATGGCATTTGTAGTTCTATGAAATCTTTAAGTGACTTGAACCGGTTATTTGTCAGCGCCATCAAACTGATAATAGGAATAACTTGTTCCTTCAAATTTAGTGGATAACTTTCGCATATCCAAACAGTCCCCTTGTAATACATAAAAAAATAATAATAAAATATCGCGAAATTCATTACAACATTTTGTAACTTACATCGAATTTCAGGTGCTTCGACTTAATTTCTTTGACTGGTCCAATATCTCGTCCAACCAAGTCGAAGTCTTTGTCAAAATATTCCTCAGCTAAAATTTCTGGAAGTTCGGATCCTAATTGTTTTTTTCCTTTCTAATAATAAAGCAAAGTTATGTCTGGCGTCCTAGAATTTATTCCTTAGGAAAATTAAAAAATTCAAATTCGGCCACTCAGATTTGAATACTCAAAAAATTCCCCAATCCAATTGGGTAAATTTAAATTTTCTAATTTTTTTAGAATAACAATTCTTGGACAACCAGTATAATATACCACGATTATCTCAAATGAACACTCACATTTTTTAAGAGGGTTTCAGCCTCAAGTTCTAAATCGTTCTTAGATAAGTAAGACAAAAATTTTTTCAATAGTCCAGGCTTCTGTTCTAACGTCACTTTACTCTTTTCTTTGTCGCTCAGATGTTCGGTACGAAATTTTGTTTGAATTCCAAACCCGAAAGAACGAAATACTTTGCACGGAAATCCATTGACATCTTCTGGTAAAGCGTCAGTAACATAGCTTCCATAACCACCCGTGTGTGTTTGTTTTCTAATAAAGTCTTGCAGAATAAATTTTCATTTCTAATTTCCAATCAGCACACTCACCGTTTAAAACAGACAGTTTCCCAGTCCATTACCGAAATTACAGAAGGGTTGGAGAGCCGGAGTTTAATGGATTTGGCATAACCAGTACCATTTGCTGAGATTCCTTCGCCATTCATCCCCGATTCATTTGAACATATAATTTGCTTCAAGACTTGCTTCGAACTATGATCGATCTCCAATATGAATATGTCGTTTCCTGTCGACGATACGATAATTACTGCTAGTTTCGTCACCTAACTCCAAAGGAACTTACCATCTTCTTTGAAAATTAAGGAAATTCCTTCATCCCATCCAGAGTCAGTGGTCGAGCTATCCACTCTTAATGAAGACCCTCGCTTAAACACACGATGCCATTGGCCCGCCGGCAACATCCGATTAACAAATGGAACTGTAAACAACGAGCCAATCCATTAGTTTAATACAGCCTCTTCCAACAAATTGGGCCGATTTTTAACTTTAACCTTCACCAAAAAACGACGCCAGGCTATGAGATCAATATGTGAAAATTATTTAGTTACTTTGAAAACGTTTGCCTTCTGTGGCTAACCCTTGCAACTTTCGGTAAAAGTATAAATTACAACCGGCCCAACCTGCAAATTAACGGGATTATTCTATATTGTTTCTGATAAATCCTTTTAGGAAGGAAGACTCCACATTTAGGTTATTTAAGTACAACTTATTGTACAATGACAAATTGGATGTGACCGAACAATATGTAGTGGAGTGTAACCAGCTTGATCTTGAATCTATAATGATTTTGATGAAATATCTTACGCCATGTGGAAAATTCCCATTTTATCTCGATGTAAAAATCCGGGACCTATCAAATGGTAAATAAAGCTGCCAGAATAATCACTCATCAAACGAAATTCTCGATGAAACACTGCGTACTGTTTTTAACTCGTGCAATAAATCGGGCACAAGTTGCTGCTGTTGTTTGCATCGTTGAATATCTCTTCGCGACAAAACCATCCTTAAGATGTCGGGATCTTTTCTGCAAACTGCCTCATGAATAACTGAAAAAAGAATAGACTTTTTGGCACAGCTAACCTATCTTACTAATCATGATAACGAATACCCCTACCATTCCAACCAGAGGAATGAGTGAAAGTGGCGTCAGCACAATGTTTATTTAAAAGCCGCTGAACCACCAGAGGACGTCCGTTTATTACACTCAGGAGTAAAGGTGTTCGGCCTCTTGGATCTTGTTTCTCTAAATGTTCCTAAAGAAAATTCAACCTTATTAAAATATTAGTACAACAATTATTAGGAAGTAGAGTTTCCAAAAGTATTAGGAAATTTACAAAACAACTGTATATATTATTAACATTATATTTGATTACTCAAAAGTATTGAATTACTTTTTTTAAATCAGAATCATTAAGTAAAGCCTCCACTTGTGCTTCATCATTTTTCCAAATTGCTAGGTGAAGCGGAAATTCCTCTTGAATAAAATTTTCACTTACGACCATTGTAAACCTCGAACTATAGTCACCTAAAAATAATTGTCAGAAAACGTCATAAATTGTAAATAGGGATGAAGTAGACGATGTGGGGAGCAACTCAAGGAAAAGTTAAGTAAGAAATTTACAAAAAACGTCTTTGATCAGAGGTTTTTAAAAATTCCACATTAGCAACCTTGATTTCATTGTTAGCATTCTGTCATTAGGTTTAATTGTTTAGTTAGCTTAGTTTCAGACGCTTACAATGGGGATGTTACAATCAACAATCCCAGCNATTTACAAAAAACGTCTTTGATCAGAGGTTTTTAAAAATTCCACATTAGCAACCTTGATTTCATTGTTAGCATTCCGTCATTAGGTTTAATTGTTTAGTTAGCTTAGTTTCAGACGCTTACAATGGGGATGTTACAATCAACAATCCCAGACGAAATTTTCAAATTACTATTGGACAGAACTGGGTCAACGAAAACGTTGCGTTATGATTCTGCAGACTACTAAATGAGTGCTTTCCAAATGTTTACTCTTCTTATGAGGCATGAAAATAGAACCCCCTTTGATTGGTTAATTACAAGAATCAAGAATCCCGAGAAATAGGTAGTGGACACATTTAAGCTTAATGTCAAGACGGTCTCTGCCTTACCCTGGCCAGGGTAAAATTTACACAGGGTGCCTACTGCCAAATGTACAGCTCACTATCAGTGTGATTTCGACCGGTTAGTTAGGACTCAGTATACGTGACGAGCCACTTGTCAAAGTAAGACAGCGGTCCCTAATGCTCTTTTTAAACCTAAATCTGGTAAGTTTTTGAAATATCTCGCGGGATTTTTAAACCTAGATGATAAGGAAAAAATCTTGTATAATGAAGCACCTCGGATTTCGATGAAACTTTTTTTTGTAGACTAATATGAGGTCCCTGATTACGAATATGAAAGAATTTTTCCCCGCAAATGAAAGGAAAAAAAGTTATAGATTTTTCAAAATTGAAAAAATTTTTAGGCTTAGTTTACGTAATTTAAGGTAAAAAAGTTATGGGTTTTTCTAAAAAAAATTACTAAAAAAAATATCTACCTAATACCTAACAACCTAACTAACTAAACTAACCATAAATAATGCACAAATAACCAACCCTAGATGCAAACCTAACCATGAGTCCTAAACTAAATAACCTATCCAATGCTAACCTAAACTAAACAATAAATTCATATAGTCGTTACATTTTACCCGGACCACCGATTTTTGTAGCTATTTTTTATAGTTATTTTTTTTAGAAAAATCCATAACTTTTTTCCCTTAAGTTACGTGAACTAAGCTAACTAACCCTAAATTTTTTCAATTTTAAAAAATCCATAACTTTTTTTTCCATTCATTTGCGGGGAAATTTTTTTTTCATATTCGTGACCAGGGACCTCATATTAGTCTACGAAAAAAGTTTCATCGAAATCCGAGGTGCTTCGTTATACTAAAGTTTTACCGATGATAAGCCTAAAGGGGTAATTAACAGTCTTCGGAGGGGAAATTGGAAAATTAAATTACAGGGTAAAATTGGGTAAATTGTCAATGAAGTGAACATGGCAAAATTATCAAAATAAAAATTGAATGTTGGGCACTAAGTGCAAGTGTAATAAACTAATCCTTGTTACTTTCATAATAATATATAAGAAACACCATTCACCATTGAAATTTTTGGAAATTACAGAGCTCGTAGTCCGACCTTTACAAAGTAACTGTGCACTGTGAAAAGAAATTTTGAAATTGATAAGGAATTGAGTCTTTTAAAAAAATGTGCTAAGTTTATTTTCCTGCTGCCAAATTTAGCACAAATTTTTTTTGCCAATGGTATTTCCACAGACTGGATAACAGCCAGAGTTCATCAGTCACCGCTGGCTGCCTTACTCCTGCCGATCCATACTGCACTGTCTAAATCTGAGACTTTACCTTTACAGACTTTAACTCTTACCTCTGGTAACTAACACGTAACCTTACCTCCTTAAGATTAACTCTGGATGGTTGTAACCGGTTAACACCAAGTTTGAGAAGCTAACACTTGATTTGTTTAGAAAATTCTTATATGCATAACTGATTAAAATCTTTATAAGGTGGTTTAGCTAAAGAAAACTTATTCCCTTGATTTGAATTTGACATTTGTTCAGAGAAAGATAAGCAGTGTGGTCAGGATGATAGAAATGACCACCAGAGACGTCTATCTCTTGGTCGGTAGCTCAAAGCTGGGCAAAATTTTAAAATACCAACTCATTCAATAAGAATTATGATCAAAATACAAATATTTTAATTACATACACAAAATTCGATACATCAAATATTAACACATTAGGTGAGTGAGTGTGAGTGCTATGGCTTGAAAAGAGCATTCACACCCACTGCCTTGCATTACTCAAAATACACACTGCTAGTCAATACCAATGTTAAAAACTTGATCGGAGTAAATCACCGTCTGCTCATCGTATCAGTATATTTTATATGTAGAATATATTCAGCGGTTGCTGATGGTATCTTGGTTATTTCTTTTTATACTTCTATTTAGGTTTAAAACTCCTGTTAAATAATTGAAAAACTTGCCACATTTAGCCTTAAAAAGAGCATGAGCAACCGCTTTCTAACTCCTTGCCATTGGGTCCTAGAAAAGGATTGGTTTCTTAGATTAAGCTAAGAAAAAACTTGAGACTATTTTGGATTGAAGCATATGGCTGAAAGGATGAGATGACTGTATTTTTCTCCCACCTTTAAACTTTTTTGTTTTTATAAAACAAATATTTCTTTAGACAAAACTTAATAGGAACTTAGACGTTATGGATAGTTTTTTGAGTAATATTTTAATAAATAAGTAAGGTAATATTTAGTGGTTGGTTATGAGCAGAGGGCGGATATATACTTTCTAAAAAACAGCGTTTTACTTACTTAAATACTTGCCAAAAAGCGACGAAATAATGATAAAAAAGTATAATATAATTAACAATACTTTGTTAGTTTTTGTAAGTATTTACATTTTTTTTTTGATTAATTCACTTAATTGAAGCCTAAAAACCCGCTTGTATGCTAATTTGGAGCATAAAAATTAAATTGTTTGATTTATTGGTTAAGGAATGATTAATTTAAACACTTTATCGCGGCTCCAATACATAAGTCAGATGATTAATATAGTTTAAAGAATATTTTCAATAAATTTTTTTGAAAAAAAAAGTTAGTTTCTCCAGAAAGTATACCATTATTTGGCGCTCGTGTTAACCGACGTAAAAGCATGTTTTTATTATAACTTGGACCGCGAAAAAGCGTTTGTTGCAACTGAAGGTTCGGCTTAAATCTTTGGGTCCCGACTGCACAATTTAGTCCAATTTTTTTCGGTCCCTCGGAATTCGCCTTATCGAAAATTTAATGGACGCATAATTTAATTTTAAATATACTTCTTCGAACAAAACTGCAATTTATTGTTTTGACTCATCGGCAAATTTAGAGCGAATATGAGGAAAATTATCCTGGAAAAACGATTAATACATCAAATTACTTGACAAAGTACTTTTTAATTACTTAATATTCAAAATTACTTTCAAAAGTAATTCCTAATGCCTAAAAACGAAAAATACTTAAAATATTTTTTTATAAGGGCATTCCGTTCATCCTCAAATTACATGAATTGGAAAGATACGAAGTTACAGAGGTGTAGGTGGAATACCCAAAAAGAAGTAGATAAGTAAGTATCCGCCCTCAGATTATGAGTAATAAATTATAGAAAAGGCTAAGTAAGATAGGTAATTATAAGTTAAAATAAAAAAGTAAAGGTGATGAAAGTGTTTTGTGTAGTTGTTGATGGACGAGATGGGCCCGACCGATGCATCCGGTAGATTCGGATAACTTTGAAGTCCAAGACGAAAGAGAGTGAGTGTAGTGAGAATAAAATAGAGAAAGACTATCTGAGTAAGTCGTCTCTTTTGAATTAAAAATTATCCTCCCTACAGTGCAGTAGGATCCACTTTTCAAGTCAACAAATGAGCCTTGTCTCATCTCTCTCGTCCCACTGGTCAAACATATCCTGTCACCCAAAATTATTTTCTTTTTGACAGTGACAGAATATTAAGAATTTACTCGTCGTCTCATATTCTTCCCCTCCTTACTTCAACTTAATAATGGAGATTGAGAAACATGAGGGAAGTAAGATCCAAAAGATTATTCTCTACTTGGGCTGAATTTTCATGAAGCTATGGCGACAGAAAGGCAGGATCGAACTCAAAATGTGGATTGGGTGACCTGGTGCGAAGAAAATCCTAACTCGAGGTAACTTATCTTCCACCACGGAACATTTATACCTTCAATCCATCAGAAATTTCTGTAGATAGCCAATCTCACATCCATTGTTGGCGGTGAAACTAAATTTTGGGTAGGAGTAAGGCAGCAGGTCAATGCTCCGAAGCTTATTTCATCATTATTTAGCATTTATTAACGTAATATACTTTCAGCTTGGATTACGTTAGTAAATGAGACAAGTATCTAGTAGTAGTGGTGAGGTAAACTTAGCTTCCATATTCTATGCCAAACTCCAAATGTTAATTTGCCAGAAATCCAACAACCCATTGGAAATGATCAATTTTCCCTTGCATCAACTTAATAATTTATTATTTTTCTAATTGTAGCTTGATGACAAACGTTACCAGAATTGCCTCTAGTAGTGCAACCAAAGTAGCTACTGTAATTCGGACTGAGCTACCGTTTAGTTTTGACAGCACTGAAAAGGATTCTGCCATTGCTAGTGGCTCGAGCAGCATGATGCCTACTCATCCATGTCTCGTTGCTGATCTCGTTAGGGAATGTGCTAATGCGTTTGCACGTCATTTAGAAAATGAGCTAATGGTACAAATAGGGTTACTCTATAACATTACTCTGATTCCTGGTAGTGGAATTCTCACCGCTGCTGCTTCCACGTCGAAACAAGTTAACGGTCTCGAAAATGGACAAAATTATACTACACACATAGAAAATGGTTCACCTTCGTCTACTTATATTCACCGACATGAAAGGTCCTTAACGAATAGCGACCAGTCTGCTATTCGAGAAGGGGAAGGATCCGAGGATCAGGAGATTCCTGTACCACTTCAACCCCGACAAGTAAAAAAACCTTTCTATAGGAGGTACGTGCATACTTTGATTCTGCTGAAACTGAATAATTAGCTGTATGTGGGTTTTACTTACTTTTGTATATGTCAGATTATCCTTCAAAGGGTTCCGAAAAGGAAGATTTTTTCACAAGCAACTATCAGACGAAATACAACTCAGTTCAGTAGATGGAAAGTTGAAGAGTGAGAAGCATTCCAAATCTCGACTGGCAAAAATCGTGGTGGAATGTCCTAAAGAAGGAATTGTACACTATCTCAATGGGGACAGCATGGATGGAGATGGATCGCAACAGTGGGATAAGTGCAGACTCGTTCTCGTAAAAACTGCTGGGGGTTACATGCTTGAGTTCTATTCACCTCCAAAGGTTAGAAACATTAAGGTTACATTATTTTTAGACTAACATATTATATGTAAATGACAAAATCAAATAATTTTTAGTCATTGAAACCAAGGTCAGGAGTTTTTTGTTTTCTAATTACCGAAGCACGGGAAACAACGGCTTTGGAAATGCCAGATCGAGAAAACACTTTTGTTCTCAAAGCAGAAAATAACATGGAGTATGTGATAGAAGCTTCTAGTGCACCAGAAATGAATTCGTGGCTATCACTTATCACATACTCTATGAAGAGCTCTTCAGGTTCGATGGATAAGCACTCCAATCCCAATCCTGTTTCAGAAACTCAGGTTGAAAGTGAAAATGGGGTTCTTGTCGAAGAGCAATCCGTAACTGCAACCACATCTACCACGCCGCCAGTAACAATTCTAGCAAACCCACCCCAACTCCCCCCACGCCTCCTCCAAGCACAACGCAACTCTACAGAAAGAGAGAATCCGAATCTCGACGAAACACCAATAACTGATCTCAGGACAGTTGTTTCTGGATCCACAGTCGCTGTTATAGGGAGCGGAGTTCAGCAGGATAGTGCTGGACAGCCAGTCCGAGATGTTTACTCATCCTTGCAAGAATACCCTTGGTTCCACGGGACATTGTCTAGGTCTGAAGCGGCTCGTCTTGTTCTCCAAGATGGATTGGATGGCCACGGTACTTTTCTTGTCCGACAGAGTGAGACAAGAACTGGGGAATTTGTTCTCACCTTTAACTTTCAAGGAAAGGCGAAGGTTCGTTGTTGTCAATAATACTTACGCTTCTACAGTGTCTTCAGATAAGAAAACAAATTTTCGGCTCTAGTTTTAAAACCTCTCACAAATTACACTTGTCTGACATTTTTTGACCTAAGAAAAGTGAACTAAACTTTTATAGTAATGATTTTGAATAACTTGAGCAGTCTATAATGTGTGAAAATATCTTACATATTTTTGATTTTCCACAAAACTATTTTGCAAAACTTTCACCTTCTTATTTGAACATAGTGTATAATAACTCCTTACATGAGTTAGATTCATAAATTATCTACTTTTCAGCATTTGAGGATGACATTAAGTCCTGAAGGTCAATGCCGTGTCCAGCATCTCTGGTTCCAATCTGTTTTCGACATGTTGGAGCATTTTCGTCTCCAGCCAATTCCACTCGAGTCTGGCGGAGGCACATCTGATGTTACTTTGACAGAATTTGTTGTGGCTCTGCCATCACTTCGTGGGTTATCTCAAAATAGTTCGGAAAGGTCGCGAGTAACCGTGCCAGAACTACAAGCAGTAAGTTATTAAAGGTTCTACTCGAAGCTCTCTACAATTCCTTTCCGTTTACTTTAGGTAATGACACACAATGGATCTGTACGCACAAGGAGTGAATCAATGGAGAGGCTACAGCGAGAACAGAGTTCTGGCGGAATGAGCCGAGCTGTAGAAAATACATACAGTTTTGTATAGACTGAGAAAGTATAATTTGTGTCTTGAATGCTTCTATTATTTAACAATCAAAACCAAGAACAAAACCAGAGTACCTCATAACAGTTACAAAATTTATTAGCAGGATATAGTTGAATTGACTTCTGTTTGAGCTCATGGACCTAACTTACTTATTTTTATGCACAAGAATCTTCTAAGTAGAGTTCGAAAATTTTTAATTATCCAAGTCATCGTCATCGATTGAAAAGACGGAATAATGTTTTGGTCTTATTCCTAACAATAATCAGTTAGGTATTTAATGAGTAGGAATGGAATACTCCTACATTATTTCAAATCTCATTCTCTATATTATTACTGGAGAATTAATCTTTTATTTTACTAATCTCAAGTTTGTAATTAGTATTGAAAGAGTAAATCCCGTTTTATTACTGTTAGTCCTGCACAGGATTAGCGGAACTATCTGTCCTTGTCAATCAGATCTAAAATGACCAGGATCTCTATGGTTACTATTGCTTTGTAACAAAATGAATATACCCTTCTCATGAATGAGATCTTTTAGTATTATATTTATAAGTTTATAAGTTGGCTCACTCTGGGCTGGATAGGAAGAGAATTTTTTTTTAAGATTAGTCAATTCTATAATTTATATCTTTTGATCTAATTTGATTCCGACTACCTTGAACTTGAAAGTAGGAATCCCAGTGAAGTTGAAATTAATTTTTGCTCAATAAAATTTTGCCAAATGACGCTAAACTCCATTTCCTCATCATCTTCCATTTCATCTTGTGGGCAAGAGCGCATTGGATCATTCAAATGTTAGCAATTATTCCTTAACATTAAATTTTTATTAAATTCTGATTCCTTAACTTCTGATCCTCGATGAAACGTAAATGTAGAGTTAATTGATTTCCTAGTGTGAGGATGGGAAGATATTATTATAACTTCACTTGTCTTATTAATTCCCTAACTCAATTGGACATGAACTGTAATTTAGTGGTTGGTAAATTGAAGATAACAAGTCAAAATAGTAAAAACAAGAAAAGGTGGTAGTATAGTAACTAAATGCTTTCCAATAATTGAAAGGCGCTTCCGTGCTTAAGCACAGACTGCATAATTTAGACATTTTGATTAATTAAAATTAAAAGAGGGAACGGATTAATAACTGACTCTTCTTTAGTAATCTCTATTGGAAAGGGACGTAACCAAATGGAGGAATAGGATCATACGTTCATTAGCCACTTAATCTAAAAATTAGTACGTCAGAAATGGTAGGCATTATTAGCGGCAATTCTTTCCATCTAATTCAAAACTTCTTAGTTACTCTCAATTTTTTTTTAAATTTTCCGGAACCAAGTTCAAAATTCTAGCGAGTTTTTCGAGCGATGGTCTTAAACTAAAAAAAAAACCTGTTAATCTGAGTTGGGTGAGCGGATGCTGTAAGTTGAAGTTAGAGTCAAGTTATTAGGAATAGAGAGGAGAGAGTTTCCACGAGTAGCAGGATTGAATCCAGAGAGTTTCTAAAAATGTTCCACGTTCCAAGTTGGAATTGTTAATAATTATCCTTAGCTCCTGGAATATCGCATTTCTTCATAGACTATTGGGACCTACAGACGTCGAACTATTGCTATGAACTAAACTCAGCATACTCCCTGACTTTGGATCGTCCTCATAGAATTCTCTCGGAGGCTCAGTCAGAGCCAGGGCACTACAACAAAAGGATAGAATCAAATGTAAAATTTCAAATCCCAAGAGTTGGACATAGAGCCAAATTTCATCGAGGCTCACCTGATTCCACGACGGGCTGACTCTTCGTCGAACTGCTCCAATTCCCTCATCTGTCGTTCTTGGAGTAATCGAATTCGTTCTGACCTCTCACTAGCAAACTGTTGAAGTTCCTCCCTCATCTGAGTTGATAAAAGTGAAATTGATATTAGTCAATTAAATAAAGCATGAACGGATTGATTTACACCATTAATTATCGGATATTGGTCTTATGCCGCTTGGAGCTTTAAAACTTAAATTTTCTTACTCCGCTCGATCTCAATGTATTTCTTATTGGTATATTTAGATATCCTTCATCTAAGAACAGAGTTCCTCAAGTACCTTTTGCTCTAAGAGGTTCCTCCTCACCGACACTCGTTCGGAAAGTTCTCTTCTTTCACGATCACGCTGGGCTTCGGCTTGCATTTTATTCTTTGACTGATATGCTATTAGAATCTCTAATTCATGCTGAAGTTTCTCGTTCAATTGTTGAACTTCTACTTCTTGTGACTCGTCAAGTCGAATCTAGAACCAAATAAATGAAAATTAGTAAGAAAGTAAGTTTCCAAAGTAAGCGAGATCTACCGATTGCTTCTGAAGCATCTCAGCAATACTTTGTTCATACTGCTCTCCAAGGAGTGCAAGTTTCCTTCTCTGTTCTTCCTTTAATTTTTTGATGACACTTTTTTGCTCTTCTTTTTTAGTTGTTTGCAGAATCTGCGACTTCAGAGCCTTGTATTGAACCGTTTGAATTTTACAGGTATCACGAAACTGCTTCCTTATTTGAACTTCTTTCTGTTTGAGACTCTTGGGTTGTTGTTTCAGTTCCAGTGCGTGCTTCTTCTTTAGCTCACTCTCAGCTCGTCGCATGTATTCATGCTGGTTGTGGAGTTCAGTTTGATGCAGTTTACGGACTTGTTCCTCTCGGAGTTGATGAACAGCACGCTGTTGGGAATACTCCAAGTCTTGCGTTGACTCGTGCTGCTTGAGCAGAATACTATGAGCTTGCTCCAACTGCTGCTGTCGCTTATTCAACTCCTTGGAGAAAAATAAGTTCTATTTTATAGGAAATTTTTACAAAACATATAGGTCAATATACCTCCCTGAGTAACTCCTGCTCCAATTGGTGAAAGGCTAGGAGCTTCCTTCGCCTAAACTTCCTTACTTCTAAATCTAGATAATCTTTCTGACTCCGCACCATTCGCTTCTCTTCCTGTTGCTCTTGGAGCTTCAAATTGTCCTTTTGACTCCTAATATTGAAAATATTACTTTTGCTTCAGAAACTTAAGTAACTGTATTGACAGAAACTTACTGAAGTGTTGCCTCCCGTTGCCGCTTTGGAGTTGACTCATCTTGACTCAACTCTCGCTTCCATCGTTCTTTATTTTGTTTGTACTCCTTACGCTTATGCAACTCAAAGTTCTTTCGCTCCATTTCCTGTCGAGTGATTATTTCTTTCGTCAACTTTTTCTCGGCCGTTGCGTTTAGTTTCAACTGTAAATGTTATCATTTATGAATTAAAGTTATCAATCGAAACTTTTGTTCGACATCGACGTACCTTCCGATCCAGTTCCTGTTGATGGCGAGCCTGGAGCTTTTCCAATTCCTTTGAGAATTGTTGAAGTAAGTTTTCGTATTCACTGTCTAAAGTCTTTCGATGGGCTTCCATGTCTAGTCGACACTTTTCCTCCAACTGAGCAAGATGTAAGACTGATTGAACAACCTATTTCCATCAAGTGATGCAAGTTCATGTTTTTATATACCTTGATAAGAGATGCCTGGTGCTCTCTTCGCATCCTCTTGTAGCCGGACATCTGCTCATACATATCCTCTTGCATGTGTTCCTTCTGCTGTTTAGTCACAATTGATGTCGTCCTTATTGTTGCAAAATTGTTCGGTACTCTTTCTGATGAGGATGAGTACGAAGCCTGATCGGAAATTTAAGAATTTTTACCATCAGAAAAGAGAGCAAATAATGAAATAATAGTTTGGAAATACTCACAATGCTGGCTCTTGCTCTTGGTCTCATGGAAATAGGAGGGAAATGAATCGATGGATCGTCTGGGTCGTGAATCGGTGGAATGGAATTAGTTGATGAAGACTGTGATGATGCGGAAACGCCAATTGACTGGACTGACCGATCGGAAGTGATGCTATTACTCTTGCTGCTGTCTCCACCTGCCATTTCATCAACGACCACTGCAGAGCATAAATGAAAAAGATACATCAGACACCTAAGCATTTCAAGTATATTTCCCAGTGTTGCTGTTTTTTTTTTTTTTTTTTATTTAAAAAACATAAAAAACGTTTTTATTGTTTAAAACTGTTTTTTATGTTTTTTATGTTTTTTATGTTTTTTAACCGTTTTTTTTTAAGTTTTGTTTTTAACCATGAAAATCCCAGTTCCGAATTAAATACAACACACACGACCTAGATTAACGTAAGAAAAAACTGAAATTGGTATTTAATTTTTAAGGAAGTGTTCTACATGTAAAAAAATTGAATTGTAACATCAGCTATAAAAGAACCTGCTAGACGGGTAGTCGTCAGGACATTGATTAATGCGTAGTGCAATATTAATAAAAAAATACGAATAGGGATTTTATCGTCCATTTGTCGTGTGTGTTGCAGCTAAGGTTCAGTTTGTTTAAAACACTGTTTTTTTTTAAAAAAAAAACAAGTTGTTTTAAACATGTTTTAACACTGTTTTAAACAAATGTTTTTTTTTCTTCGCCACACTGATATTTCCATTGAGTTATCTTTACTTACACTCAGTATCACCCATTTGACTTTCGGATTCACACGAGTCCGCCATTAAGATTTTCTTCATTTTACGATAGTTCAAATTATCCAGGTCTCTCACGGCAGCCTTGGTACGTGTAATTAACTCTGTAATGACTTGTGGTGACCTAGGTCTCGTGAGGAAGGGATGCTACAAATTAAATTCAAGTTATGAGACAAAAGAACTCATTTCTGCTGGAAATATTTACCATGAGTAATTTAGCAGAGCTAGGTCGTTCAGTCGGGTTCTTCTTGAGGCAGGAGTCGACGAAACGTCGGAAGACATCAGACCAATTCGAAAGCGGTTGAAGTGACGGACTGTCATTCTGTGCTATATGGTACAAGGCACTCATAGCATTCATATTGAAGTAAGGAGGCTTCCGTTCGGCTGAAACAGAAACTTAATTTCTCCAAAACTGAACTCAATATCAATATAACAAATCTTGAAAAATGAAAAGATTATCTGTAACATATATTTTGTTAAGGTAATATTTATTTCCTCTTTACCCAGTTCAATGCAAGTAATTCCGAGAGACCAGACATCAACTTTGCCATCATACTGTCCTTCATCCATGGCAAGGATTACCTCGGGTGCCTATAATTGTATTATCCTTCAAAATAAATAGACAAAGCAAAGTTAAAGCAAGATGGAAGGTTTACATACCATCCAATACGGCGTCCTAGTTCCATTGAAACAATTGAATTAAACAACAATGCAAGATTAAGGACTGTTTATAGTTGCCATAAAAACGTTTGGAAATGGAATGAGACACTCACCCGACGAAACTGTTTGCAGGACACTGAATACTGGCTGACCCGAAGTCAGCAAGTTTTACTGTACCATTCTCAGTGAGCAGGATGTTCCCTGCTTTCACGTCACGATGAATACGTGCTAAAGAATGCAGAAAAACTAAACCTCTCACAACGCCCTCACAGATTGCCGCAATTTCGTCTTCTTTCAAAGGCCTTTTGTGTACTTCTATGATGTCTGAGGCAGATCCGAGGCAGTATTCCATAACCAACTTTGAATCAAAATCCCGTCACTAAATTTTTGCATAGCATTTTTTTTTGTCGAAATATCATATGACATACCCAGGCTGTGTGTTCCTTTAGATAGCAGCCCTTGTATTCAATGGTGTTTGGATGTTTGAGAAGACGTAGAAATCGTATTTCCTTTAGTATATCTTGCCATTTGTCTATAGATTGTTTCCCCGTATATGACATTTTCTTAATCGCTACTATCTCTTTCGTCTCCTTATGACGAGCAAAATAAACCGCACCAAAACTTCCATGACCAATTTCTCTTAAGTCTTCAAATATTCGTTCAGGATCATCACGATCAAATAGCTCTGCTATCACTGGATCCTTGAGACTACCCGGTCTAAAAATTATCAGTATAAACAGAACATTAAAATCTTTCTCATTTGAAATAGAAAGAATTTTAGACTGAACAAATCTAGAAAGATTTTATATACCTCAGGAATATAAATATAAAATATCATATCATGATTGATTGATTCCTTACTTATGTCTTGAATCAAGTGACACAGGTGGATGCATGGAGGATGCTCGGAACTTTAACTGATTGTAATCTTGATCCTGATTCATGATGGATGGTGGTTAATGAAGATTAAGATTCTACAGGAAGGAGTAGATGAGGAATGCCCTCCGTTCCCTCTGACCCCGTTTCTACTTTCCGTGTCACTTAAGTTCTCCTCGTCTCAGAGTCTTGGTTTAGTATATTCTCTCTCGATTTGAATGGTGATGATAAAGAAGATTGGATTTTGGGAAGTGGAGAGGTTACTGGTGCTGGTTGGTTGGGCCAGTTCAGTTTTTACTTTTTACTTACATCAAAGATGATCCACTGGTTCTCTGTCTTGTATGTGGATGTGATGTGACTTGATGATCTCGTGTACTGTCGTTGTTGTTGAATTAGTAGAGAATCCTATATGAGAGAAAAAGTCTGATGAGTTGAGTTGAGTTGAGTAATAAGTGTCTTTCCCTATTCATGTGACTTTCTCCGCCGCGTTCTTTGAGAATACTCTACCCTTGTTTTGATTGAATCTTGAATCCAATATCGAATCCAATAGACAGGAAGTGAAGCCAATCCCAAGTCGTCATGCCTCGTCCCAAGAATATCACCATCAGAAACCTCATTACATAAACATTCAGCCATCACCATCAGTTTCACCCAATCAATCCCCCCCGACTCCATATTTTATCAATCCACTTCTTTTCATTATTATTAAGATAGAGATGAGTGTAGATGTTAAGGGCTAGTACCTTCGATGAGTTCCTTTCCTAGACTTGAAACAAATCAACGGAACAAGACCTCCAAGCAATTTGACCCAAAGCAAATGCCCATTCATTCCGAAAGTGAGCTGATAATTGAGTCGACCGTCTTGAGGTTAGGTAGGTAGCATAAGAGAGTAGGATGAGGTTGTAAGCGGAAGGGATTAGTTTATGTCAATGTTTATGAGAAGAGTATAAATTATTCTTGATTCTCAGGACAGATGATAGAGATGGGATGTAAAACTTTTAATTGAGGCTGTCTCCTGTTCTGTGGTTCGTAAGTCCCATGTGGTCACTTTCTTTGGATTTATGTACCACTCTCACCACGTGCTACTCGTTTCCACTAAATGGACAACAAGACATCTTACAGCAGAATACAGCCATACAATCTCCACCCAAAACTTAAACAAAAATTAAAGGATATTAATTTATTTAACTCTCAATAGTATCATTTCATATTAAAAATATCATAGAATTACTAACACACTCAACCAAGGTGGGACAATAACACTAAACAAATAATTAAAATATCTAAGTTTATGGAATGTCATTTTCCTTGTTGTCGTTTGGCCTTATATGGTGGGGACATTCCATCGCTGTAATATTAGGCAAAAAGATCAAAGTTACGGCACCTTTTTCGTTTCACGAGGAATTTCTTTACAATCAAAACCAAAACACTAAAGGGAATGACCTTCAATTATTTCTAATTCAAAAGTTTTAAGAATATTAATATATTCATTAGCTAGCTAATTTTAAGATTTAAAAATTTACTCTCGACACTTTTGAATCGTTAGTTGTAACAAATTTTCAGAAAAATTCCCGTGTAATTGATGTTTTTCCGTAAGGTTATATGTCCCTACCCTATAAAGTAAAGCGAGAACAAACAGTCTAAAATCACCCTGAGTTTATCTATACTTACTTGTTGGTCAAAAATGGAATCAAATAAAGAGTAAAAAACGGGAAAATAAACTCATACTGTAGAGTATAGTTCATTTTATAGATTGTCATACATTCCTATATTATACTGTCTTTATATAATATTTGATATATAAAATAATTTATAATACAGTAGTCGACGAATATTAGATATTAATTTCGCAACAAAAGTTTTGGTCTTATAAGGAATATGGTGTTATAAGGAATTATTCTACCATGCTTAATGCATTAGATTGGTTCTAAACCAGAAGTTTCAAATTTTGTTTTATAAGGAATATGGTCTAATAATGTTGATCTTATATCCGTCGACTACTGTATAGGGTAAGATGAATAGTAAGTGGGATGGAGTGGGGAGAGAAAGTGGGCTGTCTCCGCACCCATAGACCCACTAGATGAGCCCCATCTTAAATACACATCTCTGTACTAATCAAACTCAAAATAACCAACTCCCAGCCTCATCACTAACCAAGGTAATACACGATATAGCAGAGAAAATAGTGCAGTTCGCTTATAAGGTAATTCATTTTTATGACAAAATGAAGGACTCCCGACGTCGAGAATTATCCAAAGCAAAGGCCTAACCTAAGAAACTAAGCTAACTTGTAAGGACATAAACTTAATCTAACAACCTAAAGAAAACCTAATAATAGACTGTAGTAATGGAGTGGTGAAAGTAGAGTCCATTAGGTTTGCCAAGGCCGGAGGTTGTGGAAAACCTAAAAACTCGTTGAGTATAGTAAAATTACAGAGAATGATAAGCGAACTGCACTGCTGATTGGACTGTGGGGTGTTTGGGTGGGGTTTGGGACGGGGTATTTTGAGTCTGGTTCTGTGGTGAGTGAAATAAATATTTTACTGGTTCGAGTTCTTTTATTTTTTCTTTTTCTCATCTACTCCATTTCTTCCACTTGTGCTCTGTCCTTCTTGCAACTTTACAAGTGAGTATTATAAAGTCCAGGGTTGGATTATACCAAAACCTACTCACTATTTTCTCATCAAACCAACCTTACCTAACCTAAAACTACTAAAGACAAGTTGGACTATTTGGTCACTATCTTCCACTCTTTGGTTTTTATACGCAGTAAAAAGTGAGTACCCTTTGGTGCTTTGGTACAATCCAACTTCAGTCGAGGTAATATTTTTTACTCGACTTGTTATGATTTTATAATTATTATTAGATTTTAACCAATTTATTTATACACAGGAAATAATCAGGATGTCCAGTCGAAATGAGTGCCGAGTTTATGTTGGGAATCTTCCTCCCGATATTCGAAACAAAGACATCGAAGATCTTTTTTACCGCTATGGAAAGATCAGTAGAGTAGATTTGAAGAATAAACGCGGTCCTCCGTTTGCCTTCATCGAATTTGAAGACCATCGGTAAGTTTAGTTTATTTTGATGGATTTATGATAAGATGTTGCAATTTATTGAACCACGACTTTAGGTTCTTAGTCATTAAAGTTTGTTTGTTTGTTTATTACTTACAGGGACGCTGAGGATGCAGTTAGTAAACGAGACGGCTATGACTACGATGGGTATAAACTCCGAGTTGAATTTCCAAAGGGTGGAGGTCGTTCAAGTGATGGATTTGATCGTCGTGGAGGCGGTGGTGGTCGAGGTTTCGGAAGAAACGATGGAAGAGGAGGTGGTCGTCAACAAACAACACGGCGTTCACACTATCGTGTCCTCATTTCCGGTACGCTTCTACTGACCTTCACTAAGGCGAAATTGGAGTATACTTTGAACAAAGAATATATAAAAGAGGAGAATTGGACAGGATTTATATATAAAGAGGATGAAAGGGGATCAGCGTGGGATAATGGAATGGAAAAAGCGCTTTTGGAATATTGAGGTGCTGACGTGCTGAGTTCATCCTGACACCAGCACTACATCATGACTTCCCCACGACAAGAGTCCGTTTCGGAAAATGACACAAATTATTTTGTGTTTTTATTTTCTTCTAAGTCCGTTTGCATTTTCAAACGTGTGTGATGTGATCGTGAGGTGTAGGGGTTAGGAGAGGGTTCATGTCGTCACATTGGAATTGTCGTGAGATTGGATTGGATAATTTGGATTTGAGGGACCCGGATAAGCGGAATTTTTTCTAACTTGCACACCTTCGGATAAACCCCATCCTCAACTGTCCCTGTCCAACACGACACATGTCAAAAGGAGGAGTGCGTCCACTCAGACTGTTGTCGTGTCTCATGTCCTTCGATAGTCTGATGAAAGCCACAGGATCATTTCTCATTAAAGTAAAGTAAAGTGTTCTACCCATACTCTCCAAATCAGTCAAATCCTATTGAATTTTGATTGGTGAACATGCTTTACCTCCGAGCGTAAAAGAGGACGGCACATGGAATGACTGACTATTGGATTTGAGAAACAAATGGAGAGGATATCTTTGTAAGTTGGGAATTTTAAATGGCTATGAATGGCGAATGATTGGTGTCAAACATGAATTTCTAATCATTAACCTTAACGTCCTCTTGTTCAGTATTATTGGTGATTATATAGCTTAACTTCAGACAACTCTACATTTATACTTGTAACTGACTCGCAGGGCTCCCAGCCAGTGGAAGCTGGCAGGATCTCAAGGATCACATGAGAGAAGCTGGTGACGTGTGTTATGCTGATTCATTCAAAGATGGAACTGGCGTAGTCGAATTCCTCCGCTATGAGGACATGAAATATGCTATCAAGAAGTTGGACGACTCCAAATTCCGTTCCCATGAGGTTCTTTTATACTCCTTTCAGACTACTAAACAAACTAAATTTTAAATAATTTCCAATATGTCTGTTGTAGGGTGAAACTGCATACATCAATGTTCGTGAAGATACTTCAGTTAGTCGCACTGGACGTCGATCCAAGAGTAGAAGCAGCTCACCCGACCGACGCGACGGCTCAGGGAAGCGCAGTTACTCCCGCTCAAGATCCCGCTCTCGATCTTATGATCGTCGTTAGTTCAAAACGTTCACATACGATTCAACATAATTTGGATATTATCCAGGAACGCTGCAATTTTTATAAGTTCAGTCGAAAATTTGCGATAAAAAAAAATATATCCGTAAAATGGATCCTATTTAACGTCTGCCTTTGGGATCAAACTTTCTCTTTGTTTGAGTACACACTTGTGTCCTTTATAATTTCCTAATTTAGTTTGAAAGCAATAAGACTCCTACCATCTTTCCTTTTCATTAGTGCTTGTGTAGTTTACTAAAATTAATCTTGCTTAAAATGATATTTTCTGTTAATAATAAATCAAGGGAATGTGTGTATGCATGTTTCTGGATGGAAACATCAGCCAAGCAAGCAGTTTTTTTATACTTATAGTTAATAGGCCAATACACTTTGCATAACTAAAAATAAGCAGACTCAACTTATAAAACTGAATCTTTTATAAAATTGTATTCTAAACCTGATTATTTTTTATTACACTGGTCCACAGGTTCTTAAGACCGCTGGAAGCTACTTTTGTCTCATGCACTTTGCTGGGGAAGGAGTGGGCTTAAGATTTTGTTGGGTATATCTTCTAAACAAAATTTATTATGGTCAACCTCTTCACAATTTCAGAAAGATTATTGAAATGTAGCGTTTGACGTCAAAAAAATCAAGTCACTACGATCACTAAGGATAGCAGTTATGGGTTTCTGAAAATTGAATATCTTAGACATTCTTGTGAGACGATGTACTAAGAGATGGGCGTTTCAAAAGAATATCCAAAAATTTCAGTTTTTAAAACAACTTCTGAAACATTGATGGTAGAGAGTTGTTTTTTTCAACTTCGTACCCTACTTTTCAATGGTCTTTCTGAAATTGAAAAGTGTTTACTCAGAGAAAATTTACAGTAACTGCTTTCTCTGCGAAAAAAAAAGCTAATCTGCTTTCCCAAGCAAAAGGGCACGGGACAAAAGTAGCTTACATAGGTCTTAATTATCCCTGGATCACTGTGTATGTGATTATAAAAAATTTTGCAGGATAGCTGCTCGTGTTCCTCTGTTTATACAAAATTATTTCATTATCTAACCATGGTACTACAGTAGTCGACGGATGTAAGATCGTTGTTTTTGCGGCGAAACTTTGGCTTATAACTGTTAAATAATGTTATAACGAGTTTTTTCTCTCAAAATCAAATTGATTAGGCAGGTTCAAAACTAGGGTACCGAATGACTCCTCCTTTCTTCAGAGTCAGGTGACTAAGAGTCATGACTCACTGACTCCCATTTTCACACTGAGTCAGAGTCATGAATTTTAATGACTCAGTGAACCTGACTCAGTGACTTATAGAATCACTCCTGAAGCTTGAGTCAGATTCAGGTGACTCAGAGTCATGACTCTGTGACTCTGAGTCTTGACTCAGTGACGCAGATTCACAGAAATTTTATATTTTTCTTTTTACAGTAAAATGAGCATAATGCGTATTCAAAGCTCAAAATGAGTGATACAAAGACGCTAAGTTACCTGCTATTTTCGGTTAAAGACTCTTAAATAAATTTTTGAAATCCTTCATTTTTGATCCGATTTAAAATTAAATTACCTCACCTGCAACATTTACACTGATCCTTCGTGTCAACTCTATCAAAATAATCGATGATTGAACACATCGAAATGTTTTGAACTTTTGTTATTTTATTGACTTTGTTCAATTAACTCATTTTTTTACTGCCTAATTATCAACCGTGCACTTCTAACTTAGCTTCGCTAAATTCAAAATTTCGAATGACTGAAAAGTTTTGGGTTTCGATTTCGAATGGTTATTGTTGAATTTCGATTTAGCTTACAGTTTGTACCGAGACTTAAACTTCGATTTCATTTTCAACTGAAAAGTTGAATTAAATTTGGATTTGGATTCCGATCTTCTTCGAAAAACGTATTTCAAATTCGAGTACCTTAAAATTATGAATTTTAATTTTTCTTTAAAGTATAAACCTTTGTCTATTGTAAAGAAAACTCCGTTTTATTATACATGCTTAAAACTTATCTCCAGATCTTTTAGAATATTTTAATTTCGACGGCCTGAAATGTCATGGATTTCGATTTTGAGAAACTTAAAATGATGGATTTAGATCTAAACTATTTAAAAATATGAATTATGGTTTAGATTTCGTGGTTCTTTAAAATCATCGATTTCGATTTACATTTCTATTTCAAATGGCTATTGTCTACTTCAATTCTGATTGTGAGTTGGAATTTCTGGAAGCGTTGAATTTAGATTTTTATTAAAATCTGGAGTTCGATTTCGATGTGTAGTGGTGTAAGTTACAAGTGTGCATCAAACGAAACACGAGCTGCGCAGCAGCAAACTCCCACTCTCAGATTTGTTGTGTTGCGGGAGTTGAAAAGAATTTGGTAGTACAATAAAAGTAAGATGTAAGCAGTAGCGCTTTGTTGCTTGGGAGTCATGACTCTTCCTAGTGAGTCACTTTGGAAAGGCACAGAGTCTCGAGTCAGGTGACTCAGAGTCACGACTCAGTGACTCCCATTTCTCTATTGAGTCAGAGTCACCCAAAACCAGTGACTCCGAGAAATCGATGAGTCAGAGTCACTGAGTCAGAGTCATTAGCAACCCTATTCAAAACCACATCTTCAAAATTGGGTCGTATAAGAGATGGTAATAATTTTTGATTTTTAGGAAATAAGAGCCTAATCTCTGTTTCATTCAAATCTCGTTATAAAAACTAATATGGAGTCTCGGAGTTCTGTTTTTATAACGAGAGATTGTTCATGTTGTCTGTCATCTGAGTGTTGCCCTGATGCGGCTGAAATCCACATCGGCCGATGCACCGATGCAGACAATGGCCGCATCGGCCGATTCAAGTCCACCAACTCGTCCACTTCACGGAATAGAATGAGTGTATTCGTGAAATAAAATCGTTAGTCCTAGTTTACACAATGTGTAGTGCGTTTTGTATATTATGATTAAAACTTAAATGTGTCATCAGCGAGCGAATCATTGTACGTCTGTATTCTACTGACTTGTTTTATTTCCTTTACACTTGGCTGCATATATACTATAAATATTGATCAGTTTTTGCGTATATATTATAATATAACATTTTATACATGGCTGATTTGTACAAGTATTAAATAGTACAGATAAATTCTTTAAGAAAAATTGCAATCGGAGACCATTTTATTGAGACGAAAGACAGCAAAACAAAGTCAAAATGTCATCAATGTCCGAAGTATACTTCTTGGTACAGTTAGATGTGTGAAACCTTGCGCCGTCCTGCATATAGCTGCCATTATCTTGTCCTAAAGCATCAAAATAAAGCAACAGAGGTTTCCTCAGGTGTCCCTGATTACTAGGGATGTGCCGAATGGCGTTTTTTTTTTATATTCCCGAATACGAACATTCGTTTCCTGAAGACTAACTATTCCTGAATATTCCCGAACAGTTCACAAATGATAAAATAATTAAAAATTTGTTCTTTGTTTAATTTTTCTCCTCGACATGATCACATGAGACGGAGACATCAATTTAAAAACGTAGTTCACATACAGGGCCCGCCAAATTAATCCGGGCCTTCTTTCTCCGCCTTTCACCAAAAACTGCTTGGGGTAGGCGATGCACAATTAGGAAATAATGGAAGCGAAGTTAATTTTATGAATATAAAACATGTTTTTATTAGACATAGGCTAATGCAAAACAATGGAGCAAAGGAGAGAGGCAGAGAGAGGGGTGGGTGGGCAGGTTCTCTGTTGAGTGAGATGGAATTGATGTAAGGGGTCATTCCTCAATTTGGTTTTTAATCTCAAATCATGAATTAGAATTACAGAATGGCGTATCGTCACAAAATTATAGTAGAGTAGCAGAGAGAGGGGTCGACAGGTTCTCTGTTGAACGAGGTGGAGTAGATGCGAAGGTATCATACCCCATTCCTCGACTCGAGTTTTCTCTCTGCTGCTGTAAATTAATTTTGCTAAAGTTATGTTCTTTCGAACACACGCTAACTTCAATCTCTCCAACTTTTGGATTTCGCGCTATTTATTTTCTGTCTAAATTTTTTTTTGGTGAAAGCGACTTTCTACTGGCCGGATTAACTTGGCGGGGGCTGTACCATCTCATTTTCCTTGTTTCAAATTCACATTTGAATTAATAATTTTCTAGTTAATTTTATAATTATCATTTCAAACGCGACTAAATAGTGAATCGGATTCAGGTAAGCAATAAGCATTAGATTGGCAGTTTAAAACTCATGTTTCAATTTTGGTACTCTGCTTCCTGAATCCAATAAATTGTGGTTATAATGTTACTTTTATAATCATATAATCATAGCCATTAAAAAAAATTATTTTTTTAATTTCATATCAATGATTCCTAAGTGCAACTATTCCTGAACACAGAGACCAGTATTCGGGAATAGGAATATTTAGGAATAATGAAATTTCTAGCTATTCCTAGACGAATATTCGTCCTACGAATATTCGGCACATCCCTACCTGATACTCATTTGAGGCCTATCGCAACACCGCGATTCGCGGTGTTGGCCGAATAATCGGCCTTCATATAACCGAATAAAATACAGATAAAAAAAAAACCCGAATTCGGGTATTTCCAATTTCGGAATTTCTGGTCAAAATTAATAATAATTGGTTCCACATGAATGCTGGAGTCGAAAGGAGTCGATTGATACCACACATTACCAAAGTAAAAAAAAATTTTTCAAAAATTCTAAATTTTCAAATTTCGTAAATCTAAAAAAGGTCCACCTGCAGACTACTCTCCTCTATATATTTACAAATTCTTAGCCCGATCGGCCTTGAAATAACCGAATAAAATATAGATAAGCAAAAAAAAACCCGAATTCGGGTATTTCCAATTTCGGAATTTCTGGTCAAAATTAATAATAATTGGTTTCACATGAATGCTGGAGTCGAAAGGAGTCGATTGATACCACATATGACCTAAGTGATTTTTTTTCAAAATTTTTTTTTTTCAAAATGTTACAAAAATTCAAAAAATTGCAATTTTGAAAATCTAAAAAAAGGTCCATCTGGGGAATGCGATTGAGAATGCTTATGCAAAATTTCATCTAAATCGGTCCATAAATACCGAAGTAAAACCTTGACAAATGGACCCTATTTTTCCAACTTTGGACCTATACCCCCCTGCACCCCCTTCAAAAAATTTTCATCAGGAAAATTTTTTTTTATTCCTTCAACAAGTTGCAACAACAATATAAACCGGAAACTGGATTTTCAAAATTCACATTGCAAAACATTTTTTCATTTACCTATTTGAATGACAATTACTCCTCTAAGTTTTGGATATAAAAGGAAAACTTTATTGTCCCAACTCTGATAAAATGTAATACTAAAGTCCCTGTACTATTGTTCGACTTTAGGTTGATTTAGATTGAGAGGACTATGGTAGTAATAGTTTTGTTAGTAGGTTTTATAAGAAATAAGAGATGAGTTAACTGTAATCTTCTAAAGCTTAGTGAGTCAATGACGGTTGCTCTTTTAGACCATCTTAATTCCTCGCCTTCTACACTTTATCAATCAACTTTAGATTGTACGAGTGCCAGAAGAAGATGTTTTCAAAACTTTAGGTTCTTTGATTTTTCGGTCTTGGTTCCATCGTTTTATTGGAGAAAATGAGTTTGAGAGAAGGAAATGCTCATTGGACAAGGGCGAGAGAGGGTCCTTGGTTGTCAGTGTCCCTGTCACTGACGTCTGAGGAAATGGGCGGAGGGAAGAGTGTCTCCTCGTTCTCTTCGTCGTATGGAATTCCGTCTTCTGGCTCGGTCTTTGGCTCCTCCTCTGGCTCCCTCTTGAGTTCTGTAAGAGGAAGTCTCTTCTCTGGTCGTTGGGTGCAGGAGTAGACGTTGTGGCGCATGGCCGCTCTTTTGTCCTTGAAGTATCTCCCGCAATCCCATTTGCAAGGGATCCTTCCATTCCCATCAACTTTCCCTCTCCTAGCCTTCTTCATCGGCACTTTACGGACTCTTCCGCCAATCCTCCGGACAGCCGCCTCTGTTTCCCCAACTCCGCCCGGTCTATCTCGACAACGGCGGTAGTGACTCAGCATAGACCGTTTTCTCGAAGTCATCGAACCACACCCGAACTTACATTTGAATGTTGGGCCTGAGGCGTTATGTGTTATGTTAACGTGCTCTCTGTAAAAGAAAAGAAATTTAGTTGCGAAAGGTTGAGAAGTCCTCTCATGTCTCTATACTTCTTTTCAATCAGAATCCTCTAGATTACTTGAAAATTGAAATGTAAATTGTTTGGAATAATAGCAAAAAAAAGACAAGTCTTATGACCAAGTCATTCGAGTTTCTTGAGCCGATGTTACTAACAAATAAGAACTTGAGAGTTGAAACATTTCAATGACCACTCTACGCATTGGAAGTTCAACCTGACTTTACTCATCTACCTCTTAAGATGATATCAACATGCAAGGACTCTAATTTCTGGTCTTATAAGATTATTGTCTAACATGTCATATGATGATAAAATACCTAGTTTTTCAAATGAGGAAATTGTTAAGGAAGTTTGACTCAATCAATCTAACTATGTAATCATTCCTCTCTTACTAGAGAGTAGAGCTGGACGGAGGAGGTTATGTTATAAACTCTTCCGGCTCCACTTTTGGCGGTAAAAATAGAAATGTGTAATGTTGAAAGGTGTTGTGATCTTTGTGGAAATAATTCTTATTCCTGAGTAATTGATAAGTATAGGTGGTTACCGAAGACTGCGTGCTTCCTTGTAACTCTTGGGACAGTGACCGCACTTGAAAGGTCTGTCCTCTGCCTCGTGGACGTTCTTCTTGTGGTGGACAAGGGCAAGCTTGGTCTTGAATCGAGAAGGACAGATGGGGCAAGTGACGGGTTTTTCGTCAGAGTGTACTTTCTCGTGGTTCCTGAGGAGGTACTCGTAGAAGTAGCGTTTCCCACAGTGCACACAGACATGCTCCTTTGTCTTGTTACCCACCTCATGTGTGAGAAGCAGATGAGTCCGCAGTCCTTGGTTCGTTGTGAAACCTGGAGCAGAGCAACCAACGACCACTTCATTCAAGACAAACCACATCAATCCAATCCATTTACCACCACGCCACTAGTAATTATAACTCTCATTCTACACTTTAAATTATTATCTTAAAAAATTCATTGGGCTGATTTTGTCTGATTAAATAAAATTCCTATCCTTCGTCAATGGCACTTCTAAATTTTTCTCACTTTTGATGAAAAAATAAAGTATAAATCTTGAATGAAGTGAGAGTAATGCATATTGTGAACGTAGAAGGATTCTGTAAGTTAAATCGTACCCTTTGGACAGAGCTGGCAGAGGTATGTCTTGTTCTCAAGGTCGACCATGGGAGCTCCTGCTGCACGTGGACTTGGTGGCATGTCGTCCACCCCCAATACCACCACTCCCACACCTTCACGCCCCTTCACTTCCCCTAAAATCCAAAAATCAAATTATCATTTAGTAGAAATCTTAGAAAGTAACTTGTAAAAATTACCTTTGAACTCTTCGTCTTCATAAGAGATCTCTTCCGTCATAACAAAGTCGTCAAAATGTATCCTATCTCCTGCCATGTCCTCGTCGTCTGGGGTACCATGTGGGAGTGGGTGTGGGAGGACAGAACCTACCTCTCCTATCTTTCCTCTTGGACTCTCCTCCCCTCTCATTAACATTTCATCAGCCTATCCATAGAAAGGTAGCCAATTAGAATCACTGCCCTAACAATGTCCTACCTACCATATTCCACTCTCTATAACTCGCGCCTTATATCACTGGTATGAGAATTTCGTGCATGTTATACATTTAACTGCGCCTTATAAAACCATTTATTAGTTATATACATGGCAATTATCCTTGGCAAAAATTGAGTACTATGTATGCTAAAACTGATAGCGGTTTTCCCGCTAAGCCAAAAGCACTGCGCTGCCACGCTTCAGGATACAATTTCGAAAAAAAAATAATAAAATATCAAAAATATCAAAAATACCTGATATATATATAAAATATCGCATTGATATTATATTAACCTAAAATATTTTACATTTGCAGAACCCTGGAAAAAAGTATGTGAGCGAGGTAAGACTTCTGAGCGGAATATTATGAGTATACGACATAAGTCGGAGGAGTAAGATAATGAACTCCTTGCCATCTCACCTGGTCTTTGAGAATGGCGTTGTGAATATAGGAATTTGGTTTCTTGAGGTAATCAAACATCTGGATAGTTCCATAAAGTTTCCCAATACAAAGTCCACACTCATGGCAGACTTGGAGAGACCTGGAGAGAATCTGAATCAATTAATAACCTAACCTTATCAACACCAACCATTTCGCACCTTGGATTCGAGTAACAATAATTTTTAAGTACACATTGTACTTGTAAATTTTGTCAAGTGAGGAATAATCAGTAAAGGATCATCGGATTCGACTGAAGGGAAATCAATAAAAAATTTATAAATTTATAATTATTTAAAATTTTCACTCATTCTTTGATTGAGGGAATGTAAAGGCAGGAATGGAGATGAAAGGTCTGTCTGAGTTGTTCTAGAAAGTTAGGATATCAATGAGCTACCTCTCGATCTTATAGCGTCGTTTTCTATTGACTTTCCATTCGAATATCCTCTTGATAGCATCGCTGATGGACACAACTTCCTCCTCATTTCCTAGTTCGATGGACTTGGAGATGAAGCGCTTCGTGGAGAGAAGGGAGTCACTAAACTCACGGTCGCAGTGACCACAACGCTCTGGAGTCTTTCGTTTCATCTCATTGGTACTACTAATATTGTAGCGGCCGAATCCACTCCTCCTACCTTTGCTTCCCATGCCGGTCTCCAATCTTTACACCAAAGTTTGATTAGACAACTAATAAATATAATGTAGTCTGTAAATACAGAGTAAATGAGAAATACGAGTGTGGGTTGTTGAGTCCTGCTGAAGGATCAAGGGAAGAGAATTATGTTGGATTTTGGTCAAATACTTCGGGTTTGCTTTATACGAAATTCCCACTGCTCAATGAAATTAGATATCCACTGTGCCACCAGTAGTGGGGTATTTTTTAGTTCTCCGCCAAACTTAAACTCTTAGCAGAAGTGACAGCATTACATAAACAATACCCCACTGTTTATTACCACAGCTTTTACGATCGATCGGCTTAATTGTAGAATAATACCTACCTTCGGCAAATAAGGCAAGTGATACGTCAATCGATTGGAAATTTAGCTCACATTACGAATCTAACTTCCATTATTGGCTATGAGGACAAATTTTGCAAAAAAATTTCAGATTTATGTATTGGAAAATAAATTTTGTTTTTGAAAAATGTAAAGTTACATTCATCGGAAATTTTGATTTAGGCAGTGGTTCAGTGTTAGCAGTGTGGGTTTTTCGACATGGGTTTTTCGGGATTTTTGGTCGGGTTTTTCCCCAGCCAAAAAGGAAAAACCCCTTGGGGTTTGGGTTTTTGGGGTTTTTGCTAAATGAAGTGTGGGAAATTCAAATTTCACAACATAAATTAAATTCAAACAAGATAATTAAACTTTAATTCACTATCTGCTTATACATCTGTTTATTACTGTATGGTCGACAGTACAACCGATGCCTGAGATCTCGATTTGTGCAGTTATACTAGGAGTAATCTCTCTACAACACATTTGACGGAATTTCTTTGACTTAGGTAACTTTATAGAAACAATTAGTTTGTATAACAATAACTCGTTAAAGCAGTATGGCAAAAACTTTTCATTTTTGAATGATTGGCGTTCGCGCCACGCAATTATCTTATGCACACCAGTTTCGTAGCAGGGTTAGAAAAAAAACCCAAAACCCGCAAAAACCCCTAAAACCCGCAAAAACCCCTTTTTGGGTTTTTTTTTTGTAGGAAAAACCCCGGGTTTAGCTAACACTGAGTGGTTGTAACATTCCAATTTAATATTATGAAACTAAGCATACTAACTAAACATAATGATGGATGTTAGAATGGGGTGTTACAACAAACAACCGCTGCCTAATCCTATGAGAAATTTTATGTAAGCTTCTTACAAATTCTAAATTCTAAGAACATTGATGGGCAGCCCAACTAATCCCAACCGGTTGGAATACGCAGCGTTGAAAGAGATTTTAAGTTGGGTTGGGTTGGGTTGGGTTGGGAAGACTCTAAAAAATTTCAAAGTTGGGTTGGGTTGGGGAGACTTTAAAAAATTTCAAAGTTGGGTTGGGTTGGGTTGAGGAGACTTTAAAAATTTCTGAAGTTGGGTTGAGTTGGGATAGGCGCTTGGGTTGCCCATCACTGGTTATAGATACCAATTGTATAATTCCGATACTCCATTCTCCGTTTCTGGAGGTCTTTTCCAAAAAATTATCTTTGTTTCTTATTCTCGTCTCTCCGACTTCCACTACTTGTAGTTGGATCATTTGATAAACATTGGAACCATTATAGTTATTCTTTGAGAGGATGCATGATATTATCCCTTTTATCTAGACTCCACCAACCTTTGAAAAGTGAGAGAATTTTAAATTGATTCCAGAACCACAACTACTCACTGTACTTAAAGTCTACAAATTAATAAAATACGAGAGTTTTGTAGCTCGCAGTGCACTGCGGTGTGCGGTGATGTCGTTATTAACTTGTCTATAAATCAACATCACATTCCCTAAAATACCTCAGATAGGAAGATTTAGTACGTAGAGGGAGTTTAGATGAGATAATATTACAAGTTTTATCAAGAATATCGTACCGTTGTGTTGAAAATATGTTTTTGACTTAAGATTTTTAGTAAAGTTTGAGTTGTATGCCTATAATGGATGTGATTATAAAATGTGTGGTTGATTGATGTATGACTTACCGCTATTTGGAGAAGGATCCTTATCTCTCAACTAGTCCTCTCTTCAGTGAGTCGAGTAATAATTATTGATCCAATTCTCCTACTGAGTGAGGGTAATGCGATGCGGGAGCCGTTCTTACAATCAAAAATCATCTAAAGGCCTCTCTAAAACTAACCCAATCCGTACACCCAAACCAACCACAAACCTTCAATCCCACATTATTTACAACCTACAGATTAGAACTCACCTTCCCAACTTTCTTAAATAATCATCTCTCTCAATTCAATTTAACTTTAATGATTTTCAGTCATCCAATCTTAACGTTCTCACCTCTCATAATCTTATAGAGCTTCAGTAGCTCCAGCACTTTTCCTTCAATATCTCAGGCCTTTTCTGATAGGACCATGGTCAACGTCAAGTCAACTTATTCATTAATTCATTCTTATAGGCGACATTTTAACCTTATCTGCCCTCTCCCCAACCTTTTTTACATCAACTTGTTTCGAATAAACAAACTCAACAACAGTTAAAAAGGCTAATTGTTTATTTCTATCCTTACATTTCTTACGTTCCTAGGCAACGCATCTCTTTAAACTTTTTCAAAATTTAGATTATTTTTGGAAGTAATGAAAGAACGGAATTAGGGGGTCAAAATACATTAGTCATTAGTTACATGTCAGATACGTTTTCTGGCCTAAGACGTGACTAATGGAATAATAATGTTTCAACACTTTTTTGACATAAATTTTGAAATTTTTGGGAAATTTACCTTGACTTCCAGAAATATTGTGATAGTCGTAATTTAGGCCAAATTTGTAATAAATTAAAGTGTCATTTACCGAAATTCCGTTTGATTATAACCATTGTAATAATGTAACGAAAGGAAATGTGTCAACAATGGTTAAGACTAAAGAAAGAGGATCCTATGGAAGAGACGAAGGGTTTTTGGTAAAAACATTTCTTGTTTTTGAGGTTGGGTTGTTTGTTGTAGCGGGGTTGTGGTTTGAGTTGTGTTATTTTAACGCTCTTCATAATATCCGTCATAACTCATTAGTTAATTAAATTAGTAATCTTGGAAGCAAGTGTTCTACTGATTACGGGTTTATAAAAGAGATTAGTAGGGCATAGGTGAAGTCTTGATTGATCAGTGATCGTCTGGAGACTCAACGATTTTGGGGATAATATGGAGATGGAAACTGTGTCATGGGAGAGAGTTGGACTGGATGAGATTTATGATAAAGTACTCCTTCTCTGGGAGTCCAACGTCCCTCAAATCATCCGTCTGGATCCGACGACTGACATCCAGAGTCTTCTATATCCCTTCATCCCATTGAATCGGATCCGCAGGAACCTCCTTGAGCCCCTTCAGACTCTCTTCACACAGAACATTCTTCAATCTACGGAACAAAAATCTGTAACTAAATCTTAACCCTTTTAGTTCTCTCTCAAATTATAATTCTGGATATCTTTGAGGTGGTTGCTAGGACGGACGTTGCGAGTGGGACTTGTGCTCGTGTCTTCAAGATTGGAGAGCCTACCTACAGTTGTCGAGACTGCGGTGCTGATCCCACTTGTGTCCTCTGCGCTGTCTGTTTCAATGAATCCGAACATAGGAACCATCGGTAACACTCTCCCCTACCACTCATCACAGCCTAATGTCTTCAATGTTCTAGTTACAAAATGAGCAGCAGTGGCGGAGGTGGCTACTGTGACTGTGGAGATCCAGAGGCTTGGAAAACTGAACCCGCATGTCGTGTTCACATACGATTTGAGGAAGGCAAATCTGGATTAGGTACTTTAGACGACTCCACTGCCACCAGATTCGAGCTCTTCCTACAGGTCACTCTCAATTTATCTCATTTTTATTCTAACTGCTCAAATACTTTTGATTTAGTTAAATTGTTGTAAATTTTTAAATTGAAAAAGTAATGCGCTCGAATTTAGTTTTTATGTTCATTGTGTTTCGGTGAGTGCAAACTGATAAAACGGTAAACTTCTGGGAATTCAAAGTCGGCTGTCGATCGATACATACCGGGATAACAACTATCTCCGATATTTAAGATTTGTCGCTACAGCTATTATATTTGAGAAATACTACCAGTGACTTAACAGAAGTTTTAATTGTACTGATTCTAGGCTTTCTTTTTCCATGTACTCCGTTATACGGACTCAATGGCTAACAACGGCATAAAGGGAGAGGAAGATTCTGACTTTGCAGTCCTACTCTACAACGACGAAATACATACTCTAGACAACATCATACGCTCCTTGTCTCGCACATTAGACATCGAGCATCGAGTTGCTGAAGAAATTGCACGCAGAGTTGAAGGAGATGGGAGAGCCATGATACGGATTGCTGATTTTGAGGTAACTTGTTGTTCTCTTTTTTTTAAATCATAAAATAGCAAATAAGTTTTGATGAAATTAGAAATTAATACTCCTTTACACTTAATAAGATTTATGTAGTCCTAAATTTAATTAACTGGAAATTAATCATTTCACTCGACACGGCATACCTAGCAAGTAATTCCAAGTACTTAATTCTGAAAATGGGGATCTATTTGTTTGTGTAGGAGTGCAGACGAACATACGAATCCATGGTTGCACAGACATCTCGAAATGGGCAACGAGCAGTCAAAGTGGAGATCCGGAGGACGTGCTTTGTGGCTCAGCAGCTGTTTCTCCCAGTACTCCTGGACTGGGTGAGGGATATCCTCAACCTCTCCTCCGCCTACAGATCTGTCTTCTACAGAGCCATTATGGAGGTAGCTTTAGTTATTAGACAGGAGTAGTTGTATTCTAATTCTCATGTTTACATTCGAGAAGACTGGGAAGGATTTTGAGACATACCTTCGAAGGATTCTTCTCTACGATCAACGTCGTTGGAAGGCTATCAGGGAGGACATTCAACTCCTCCTCATTACTGGTCTCCTCAAGGACTATTCTATCAAGAAGGCATTTACATCCGTGAGTCTTTTACTTCTCAATCGCTTATGATAACGAGAGAAAGGAAAAATGATTCCTTCACTCTTCTTAGGTCTACGGAGATGTCTATGGAGAACTCATGGAAAACTTTGGTTATGACGAGCAGGAACAGAGCTATTCTGTCACCTCCCTTGCTGTCCAAATCCTTACTGTACCCTCTCTCGCCAAGTTCCTCATTGCACAAAAGGATTTTTTCTTCAACGCCATGCGCGTCGTTCTTTCCGTCTTAGAGCCAAGAACATGGGGTAAGTTGTTGAGAATTTAACAGAATCTTCAACTCAACCTTTTTTTCGTGACAGAGACGGAACCTATGGACACAACGGCAGCAGGGAGAAGGCTTTCTGCCACTCTCCAAGATCTCAAATACCTCCTCACGCAACAACCAAAGGAATGGACTCCTGAGCTCAAAAGGGGATTCACTGACGGCGTCTACGCCCTCATCAAACTTGTTGGCTTTCTCCAAGTAAGCACCTACCGTATGCTACTACTGTCCTGTAGTATCTGAATACCTTAGTCCCCGGCTCCGAATTAGGGCCACAGCCAACCTGCGAACACCACAATAAATCCTAAAATTTAAAAATAATAATAAAATTAATCGTGGAGTAGTTGGGAGGTTCTAAATTACCAACTAATATCCCGATAACCACTGTGAACAAAATCCTTAGTTTCCCCTTCCAGTCTCAATAAGCTTTTATCTCTGATAAAAGGTCAAACATTTGAGTTAGCAACCTTTTTTGACATTCTACGTGTGCTAAATTGCAATTCGCAAACATTTAGAGACCCCCTGGGGAAAGAGTAGATTTCAGTGTTTGCGGTTTAGCAAAGTGTGAGGTTCTGAAAGTCATATAATTGATTGCCATTGTTTTGTAGGAGAGTGAGCCGATAAGATACCAGACGGGTGAGCACATCCAGTTTGACCCTGCTTGGGAACCTACTTTTGGGACACATGGTAAACTGGGTTCCGTCATCTCTTTGGTCGTCAACTGGGCTGCTACTGATTTGGCTACTGCAGAGAAAATATACAGGTAAGACAAGATTAGTTATAATTTCTAACGGATAGGTGGTATAGAACCAACTAAACTTTACGTTGCCTGTGTGTAAATTTCACGGACCGACTAAAAAACTTACCGGTAAGGTTGACCGAACTCCTTACCACAACTAACTTCTTCAGATGTGGAAATGTCTGTTTCTGGTTCACTTTCACTGCTGAGAGTGATAACTAGCTTACACAATGTAGTTCAGCCACCAATTGGGTAAGTTTTTTAGTCGGTCCGTGAAAATTTACGCACACGGAACGTAAAGTTTAGTTGGTTCTATAATATTATACAAGTCTTTTCCTACACATTTCCAGACGGACATGGTCAGAGATAGTATCTTTGAGTGAGAAGAGGATGATAAGAAAAGAGCGTCTCAATGTGGGTACGTTCTCAGGTCCTATCCTCCTCTATGACATTACGAAAGAGCCTGTTTCTATCTATCTCCCTCTAACTCGACTCCACATGTCCCTCAAACTCCTCCTCCTCTCACATGGTCTATCTGTCTCTCCTCCTCAGACCCTCTCTTTCCCAGCCCAAACTCCACTCCTCCTCATGGAAGCTCCTCTACGAACTCTCACTCTTCTTGCTCAGGTGAGACTCAACTAACAACTAACATACTACTTTATGTAGGCCTCTCTCTTAATTTCTTTTCTCTTATACACAGCGACATGTAGGCATGTGGAAACGGAACGGACACTCCCTTCTAAACCAATTACACTTCTACCACAATGTACGCTTTCGATCAGATATGTTTGACAAAGACCTCCTTATGCTTCAATGGTCTGCCACAGAGCTAGGTCCCAAAGACTTTCTTCTACAGCTCATCAATAGGTTCAACATTCTGCCTTGGACAGCTCCAACTTTTGGAGAATCTAGCCATTCAGGAGAGGAACAAGTAAGAATCCCTACCACATTACATCAATCTAGCACTCCCAATCTATTTTCACTAGTCCATCCACTAATCACTCCCAACTGTCCCTTCCACTAATTCGTCAGCTCGAAGTCAGTCGATAGACGACCTGTTTGTTTACATATTTTGATCGATTTTTTATAGAAATAAATTTGAAGTTTAAAATGGTAAGAAAATCTTGGCCCTGACAAAATATTCACCATTAACCTTTTTGTAAAATTCCGCAAACTCACTCGCTTGAATCAAAATTAGGAACAAAGGACTTCGGGTTTGGATACCTATGACCTATATAACTTAATATTGACCTAACTTCAAAAGTTTATTTCTATTTTTTGCGATTTATCAACAACCTTGAAATTAGCCTGGCTCGCGTAATCCAATGTCGCTATTTCTACCGAAAAATTTTAATTTCAAGAATTATGCAATTGATTATGTTATTATGTTTATTTTAACGCTGAAACGAAAGTATCTTGTAGATGACATGTTCAATAAGTTGAAAGTTTATGAAGTTAATCTTTGATTTTATAAAGTATCTTTAATACAAATAAGCATCATTAACTACCAGTAAAAATTGATGAATTGCTTAATTAATCCATAATAATCCCAATTCAGAGAAAAATTAATCCTGGCTTAATCCCAATCTCGAAACAGGCTAGTATTCAATCCCTAATTCTAATCCGCCTATTCAAAAAATATAATACCTAATTTCTAATCCCAAATAAAAATTCATTAACCTCAGCTCTGGTCAAATTCTACTGATAAGAAATTTTAAACAGACAGATTATCCATTATGAATTACCACCCGTTGCGGAAAAGTCAAATTACTGTCTGTATAGAGAAATGGATTAAAAACATGTAAACAAAGAGGTATTAATAGTCAGTCTATCGACTGAATTCGGACTGACGAATTAGTGGAGGAGAAGCAGTCGGGAAGTTGTCTGCTCTGAAAAGTTTTTTTCCACTACTTTCTGACGCATCAATTGCATTTACAAAGTTCATGTTTCACGAAATTAACTGGAAATGGTAACAGGAGAAAGTCAACTTTCGGCTAATTTATTATGCGGCGCTTGTTCGCTATTCCGCTGTTTACGGAACTTCTATCTAAAGTTGGTGTCTAATAATATGTTTGTTTAACAAACTTATTACTTATGAAGATAGAAACATGTTTATATCTTCATAAAGTATTATCAACTAAAAAATAGGTATGTGGAAGCATTAAATTTAACAGGTATAAAAATGGCGGCGCATGAAAATATACAGTCCTAGTAACGCAGAGCAAGTACACCAAATTAGCATAATACATTATGGAGTGCAGACTGACTGATTGTTCAATCGCATAAACCCTTTCAGCTTGGCTGTTCGCGGTTGATAATTCAGCGAATGAAGTAATTCGAAGTGTTAGTATTAATAAAGTTGAAAGGAATAATTGAAATAAGCAGTAAATTCTTATTACTTTTTTGTTTCAGGAAGAAGAGGTACGATATATTTCTCTGCTGATGGAGGAGTACCTTCTTTTGGTGATGCAAGTAGTGAGTGGTCGGTGGGTGGAGGGTGTAGGGGAGGTAAATGCGGAGGAAATTCTTCGGAAGGAAGTACTTCAACTCCTCTCCCTCGGCAACACTCAACATTCCAAACTGAACCAGGCTCTCGTCGAAGACATCTATGGGGAAACTGGTCTTGAGAAAGTTCTAAGGGAAATCGCAACTCTCAAGGACACACCCAAAGGAACAACATATGAATTAAAGCCAGGTCAGTAAACCATTTTCTCAAACATCTCACTGCTCTCGTCTACTTTTCCATTGTTTCTATTTGCAAGAATACTACTCGGACTATGACATGTTCTATTATCATTATACACGAGAGAATATGAGCAAAGGGGAGGAAAGTCAGAGGGAGAAGAGGGGAGAGACGGATCCTCTTCCTCCTCCCAAACTACCCTCGCTCACAGCCCCATTTCGCTCTTTGAGGGACATACTCAAGGAAGATCTCCTCCTCTTCTTACTTGAGATCATACTCCTCAGGTAGATAATATACTCAGCTATATAAGCTAGGATTTGAAGATGGTAATTTGAAGAGATCATGTTCAATGTTCTTGAAGATCTCATAGAGAAGGAGACAGGAACTATTCTCAAGGACAGTTGAGAAAGGCACTCCATCTACTCGCATATGGACTCAATGAGGAGGAACAAGATCCATCCTTCGGTTTCACTGCTGCTGCGCAGAAAAGGGATATCTTCGGCCTCCTACACAAAATTATACAACGACCTTCTCCTCCACACAAGGAAATGCTACTCTACCTCGTTCAAAAGCGGAAGGCTCTTGCTCATCCCAAGGACAGGCTCTCTTCACTCCACACACACATTGCGTCTACAGAGGTTAATTATTACCAACTAATCTTCCATTCATACTGTGGAAAGGATTCTGTATCGCCCTGTGGGTTAGATGTGAGGAGACTCGTACTCTCACAGTAGCCAAGCGAGGCTTTATTCCCCAGAGACAATGACAAGTATGAGTTAAAACTCCCCTGTCAAATAAGGAAACCCATGTTCCAGTGTACAGTCAATTCAGAAACGAATGCAGTAGTTTTGTTTTTTGTCCCACAATACTAACTTCTCTGATTTGCCTATCATAAACGGAAAACTGTTTACATGATTTTTTTACCTAACAATCTTTTTTTACTTAAATAATCCAAGTTCAACTACCAGGTGATTTTATATTGTTCGTTGTCGTTTCTTTTCTTTTAGGTGATGACACTCCTATCTGTTTAACATTAGAGAAATTGAGAACTTTTCTGAGACGCCTAAGATCTTTCCTTATTTAGAGAGAAGTAGCGGAAGTGAGATTCGATGATTGTGAGGTGATTGACCTTCATTTGGCAAAGTCGGTTATAAGAACCAATAGATTGTTCAAGGTCCATCATCTCTCAATCATCTAATCTCATTCCCCGCAATTTGTTTGTAAATAAGAAAAAAATCAAACTCGCGCCGGAAAAGTGCCCAGATTCTGTAAATATTATAGATATGGGATTGTTATCACTTGATAAAGCGAAGCGACAACAAAAAATGTAAAATCATCTTGCCTAACTGGAGTCGCATACAAGGAACTTCACACGTCAAACGTGGTTAAAAATTAGGGTTGTAACAGTTAACTGTTCCGACAGTTAATAACTGCAGTTAAAAGTACATACTAACTTCAGTTAAAAATCCTTAAAAATTTAAGTCAACAAAATGTTTACAAGAAAATTGTGAAAAAGTAGAGGTGTTGCGAAGGTTCGAAATATCGAAGATTCGATCTTTGAATTTTCTTGGCAATCTTGGACGAAGTCTTCGATCGAAGTTTCGAAGGTTAAATATCAGAATTTAAGCGTGGTCGACTTACAAACATTTTCATTCATTTCATAAAATGATATCACTCGTTTGTTGTTCTTTGTTTGAAAATTTAATTAAACTACTTCCAGTAAACGGAGAAATCCTTACCTTTCTCCATCATAACTTAAAACGAACGGGTTACATTTACAAATACTAAAAACTACTTTGCGTTTAATTTTATTTGTTATATAGAAATACAATTCCAATTTCTCAATTTACAACGTAATGTAACGTTAAAATGGCTTCCGCTTGTTATTACTATTCGATAGACACCCCACATGCAAATCCTTCGAGCCTTCGATCAAAGCTTTGACCTTCAAGATAAAATGTCCTTCGAAACACCTCTATCAAAAAGTATAAATTAATTTATTCAAACACTGTCTTCTCCACTAATTCGTCAAGCTGAATTGAGTCGATAAACCTCGAAACATTTTACACATTTTTAATCAATATTTCTATAGTTCGATGGTTTGATTTTTTCTCAAACGGTTAATCGTGTTCAGTGTGCGGTATTGATTAAAAACGTGTAAACAGTTTCAAGGTTTATCGACTGAATTCAGCTTGACGAATTAGTGGAAAGGATAGTAGATTATTCTATTAGTTGAACCTAAGTTTCTCGCTTCTCGACGTGTTGATCTAGTATTCATAATTCTTCAATGGTAAGTTATGATGAAGAAAGGCTAATGCTTCTCCGTGCTGAAGAAGTAATCTGTTTTTTTTTATCCTCGTAAATATATCCTGCTTCTGAAAAAAGTCTCTNGAGTCGATAAACCTCGAAACATTTTACACATTTTTAATCAATATTTCTATAGTTCGATGGTTTGATTTTTTCTCAAACGGTTAATCGTGTTCAGTGTGCGGTATTGATTAAAAACGTGTAAACAGTTTCAAGGTTTATCGACTGAATTCAGCTTGACGAATTAGTGGAGAGGATAGTAGATTATTCTATTAGTTGAACCTAAGTTTCTCGCTTCTCGACGTGTTGATCTAGTATTCATAATTCTTCAATGGTAAGTTATGATGAAGAAAGGCTAATGCTTCTCCGTGCTGAAGAAGTAATCTGTTTTTTTTTTATCCTCGTAAATATATCCTGCTTCTGAAAAAAGTCTCTCGCTGTAAACAGTACTTGCTGGAGCGGATAAATACTTTTTCATCAATTTAGAGAGTGCTGGATAGAATTGGTTATTGAAAGTCCACCAAGAAAATGGACTACCTTTTCTATCTAGTAAAACTCAAATGCTGTAAAACTTTATTTCTTCTTCCAACGTTGAACAGTTCAACGTTCAACTCAAGACAAGAGTTCACTGAACTCTTGTCTTGAGTTGAATTTTCTCCAGTAAGTTCATCGAAACATTCCTACAGTGCTGAATGTATCTTTTCTTGAATATCTGAATTCACAGGACGGTGTCAGGTTGATAGGTTGAGATTCAGTGCTCATTTCTTCCTTTAGCATAGCCATTGCCTTTTCAGAAGTTACTTCATTAAAGCACTTGAACTTGAACCTAGGATCCAGGGCCGTAGCGATGATAATTTTTATTTTTGAGGATGAACTTTAAGCGAGTATCCAAGCTTTGATTGAGAAATTTTTTCATAGTCAGCCAACGGCAGTAACTGCCGTTTTCTTCAACTGTAACCGCAGTTTACTAGAAAACCGTAACCGTTACAACTCTATTAAAAATTTAAAACAAACTAACCAAAGAATCATGTAAGCAGCCATTGTCCTTTTTGGGTCCAAATAATTAGCTCTAATGCAATTAGTCCCAATACGTAAATAGCCCACACTAGATAAATCCGAAATAATCATACCAAATTGTTTTATTCGCAAAAACAATTTATTATAATATTTTTTCCAAACACAAGTTTGCTGTAGTTTGATTTATACCTCCAAGTATAGAAGCATTTGGAAAAATTGTTTAAAATATCAAACGTGAAGCGCTGAATTGTGCGGTGTTCAAAGTTGTTTGTGGCTAGTTACGTGTCAGGGTGATTTTTAATAAGTAAACCTCTGTGTAGTTTGGTTAGAATTGGAAGAAGTGAGTGAGTGAGTGAGTGTGTATGTTAGTGCATATAATATATGATTTGTTTAAGACTGAGGCTAATCGTGTGCGGAAGGAGAAGGCAGCTGCTGCAAAGGCTCGCTCGTTGGCCAGGATCTCGAGTTTGCAGGAGAAGTTCAAGACGATGAATGCAGAGTTGTTTGTGGAGGAAGAGAGTGGAGGAGGGAGAGAAGTGACTGAGAGAGAGGATGAGAGAGAGCGGGAAAAGGAGACTGAAGTGTAAGTTTGTTAGTCAGTATATTAATTATTAATTAACTATCTCGTCTCTTCAGACTCACATGTATTCTCTGTATGGAGAAGGAGGAACTCTCTCCCAACTCCCGACCCTTCGTCGTGGGGGCTCACATCCAGCCCTCATCTCTTCTCTACATCAACCAACCATTGCACAACGTAGGGCTTCACATTCAACTTACAACCAAATTTATCTAAACATTCTTTCTCATATCTAGACCAAGCTCACCACGGGATTCCCTCCTCTTCCTCCTCCTTGCTTCCAAGGCTCTCCTTATATCGATTCCTGTGGACACGTCATGCATGAAACCTGTCATCACAACCACCGAGAAAGCATTTTGGCCAGAGAGCGCAGAAGACCCTATCGTCTTTACCTTCAATACGACCCTGAAACTGAGACCATCTGTCCCATGTGTGGAAGTCTTCAAAACCTCTTACTCCCTGTACTCCCTCCAATACCTGTCTCTCGAAATAAACAGCATTTACTTCTTCCTTACAACATGACCAATTGGCTAGATATTCTCCGTCACGCTATCCCTGTTGTAAGTCTTTACCAATCACAGTCATTATTGAATAAAATTATAGAGGAAATCTTGTTTTATATTTTAGGAGGATCTTCATTCGGATGATATTGAGGTTGTGATGGAGTCGAAGGAAGGTGAGGAACTCGACTTTAGTCTACAACTTGGAGAAGCTTATGAGCTTTTCAAGACTCTATGGCCTTCGGTCCAGGACAGCCAAGAATTCCCTCTTAAACAACCATATCTCACAAGACTAGACGACTGTCTTCGAATCATCTCACAAACAAGGAAGCACAATATCCATCCTTACGAAGTGAGTACATGATATTTTTATCTTTCCGCCCTTGCTTCATCTCACTACTTTGTGAAACACGTAAAGAAGGGAAAATACTCAAATTTACATTCCTCTTTATTTTATAGTGAGCCATGAAATTCTCACTTTGGACAGTCGTTAGGTTGAGGATACATGTTGTTTTGTATGATGGTTTTTTCAGAGTTTTAAATCTCCAAACGGATGTAATGTAGAAGTTATTTAAGGTCTTACTTTCCTAAAATCCAAAAGAATTCTATTAGTTATTGAAACTTTCCTGAAGTGGTTTTAATTATTGAATGAGACAGGGTTAGGAAATTTAGATTATTTTAATTTTGAGTTCAGATGCAGGAGATTTGGGATGCTCGTGTGAGTTGTATCTGGGAAACTGTTGCCATGACTATTGCTTCTGTGGAAGTGAGTGGACGGGAGCAAGGGATCCCGTTCTTCGGATTAGATGTCCCTTCTCGACAAGAACTCTCTCTCAAATACCTTGTTCGACTCGGTGCAGTTGCCATTTACTCACAACCTCTAAGTGTAAGGAAACTATTATTAAAATCAGAAATACAGTGCACTTCATTTATAAATAAAGCTAGTTATAATAACAACTGGATATAGCAACACAAAAATTCGGTTTTGTTTCATCTTATGGAGCTTATAGGGCTAAAATAGTCCATTATAAGAACATCAACTCTAGCTACAATCAATATAGCAGTCAATATTAGAACGAAATTTGACTTTGAATTTGTTTTTTGTCTCACAACGCCCTATAAGATCAGACAGCTATAAGACCGTGAGTTTTGGGCTTCAATATACTGTAAACCGAAGTGCACTGTACCAGAAAACATTAGACTTAACTCATTATTCAGATTCTGTTGGACAAGGGAGCAGGTTATATTTTTCATGGTCTCTTTTGAAAGGTGGCGACAGCGGAGGGTATTGGACAGGCACTTATTCGGATGATACTGGAAGATCCCAACGGTTCCTACCGTACCTCTCATTCTCTCATTTATATTGACACTTTTGCCTTGTTTGTATATGCCACCTACGCGCTCAACTTCCTCTTCCTCAAGCAGCGAAAGAATGAACATGTCGTCGCCACACATGGCACACTCCTTGTAAATCAAACATCACTAAATACTACTACTACATCTCACGAACTCTCTATTTCCATTTTCTTAGACTGTGTATATCTTTCGGACAGTTTTCTTATTCCACATGGTCCAATGTCTCCTAGAAATAAGCCCACTCAACTCCAATTCATCCTCACATGACCCTGTGACAAAGGAGTTTGAGTCCACCTGTCGAGAGTTGTGGGAAGTTGGAAGTATTGAAAGAGAGGAGTTGGAGTTGAATTGGAGAGAAGTACTGGAGGAGTTGAGTCGAAAAGTGTAAGGGAATGGAAAAGTAATTGAAGATGAAATGAGTGTAATCAAGGATTCTGTCTAGGCTCCCTTTTGTCTCCTGTGCTGCTAAATTCTACGAGTGCTTGACAGGGGTGAAGATGGAGGGGCTAACTGAAACCGAGGAACCTCTACACCACATGCTCCAATACCTCTCTCAACCAATCAATCTACAGGATTACTTTTCCTCACCACAACTCAACTCTACCGCAACAACGTAAGTCACTCCAATTCAGGTCTGAAACAATTCTCATCTCATTTACCCATTTCTTGACAGGTGGTTGAGAGTGAATTTAGAAAGAAGACTCCCATATTCTCCTCCTATTTATCCTCGCTCACTTCCCAAATTAACCCCTCTCCCTCAGGACTACATTGACCTCATCAACTCAGTCGCAGACTTTGCTTGTCCTCCCAACAAATCCCTCGCGCTCCAATCACGCTACCCCACGCTCTGTCTCCTCTGTGGCAAAGTCCTCTGCTCCAACGTAAGTCTGATTTTGAATAAAAAAGGATATGAAAATGTGTATTGAAATTTTGGAAATTCATGTCTAGAGCCTCTGCTGTCAGGGTGAAGGAGGTGTAGGTGCTTGCAGTGAGCATATCCTGACTTGTGGACAAGGGACAGGGCTGTTTCTCCGAATTCGAGACTCTGATGCGTTCATACTTGCTCCCAATGGAAGAGGTACTAGTAAACTCATTTTACATTTAAATCCAATTGTTAGGTCATCATCAAAATCCAATCCATGATGTAAATATGTAATAGCATTAATCGCATTAAAACGCATTTGCAACATTGACGCATTAAATTGAATCGAATCGCATTTTTTCGTAATTAGAAGCGACAAAATTCAAAATATAATAATACATTAAAAAAAGTAAATTAATACAGGGAATCCTTTGTTGAAGTTCATGTCAGATAAAGCGCAGAAGGAATAAAGGTAGTTTTAGTTTTTTTTGTGATTTCAGTATACAAACCAGACAATGGAATGTGGAATGTGTAGTGTAAGAAAAATTCATTTTCTGGCGTAGGGGATACATATTTATAATCATTTTCATGATGTTAAGTTATATTTACTGTGAAAAAAGTTGGATTTTTGGTCGACCCGACTGATTTCTAATTGCTAACAACTCATCTCTTTCTTCGTCTCTACAGGGACCTACGTCCCTCCACCCTACGTCGACGAGTATGGGGAGACTGATCAAGGACTGAGACGCGGGAATCCCATGAAGCTATCAACGGAGAATTACAACTACCTGCGAAAGCTCTGGATAAACCACAAACTACCTGAGGAAGTCTTCAGAGTCAATGAGAAAAATGTCCAACAACCACCATTTCTCTTTACGGATTGGCCACGACTCTGATTCCTCTTCCGATCTCTCGGAAGAAATCAATGCAAGTCATAAGACGACCTTTAACCCAATCACAAAGGTTTAGAATTCATAAAAACTAAAATCTCTTTGCAAAATGGGATTTATTACATCGGAGGATCTCTTTGGAATTGTTAACAAATTAATTGGAGATACAATGTACGCAGAAGTAAGTATACGTGGAGAAATTCTTAAACTGTAAAATGTGTAAAAAATTAATTAGTTGGAAGCTTCTATCTCATTATATTCTTCGGATTAGTGTATCCAAACGTGCTTAATAAACAAAAAGATAGAAAGGACGCTTTTTTTTATACCATAACAAAAATTTCCCTAGCGAAGAAAAGCTTGACATAATTTTAGACGAGGACTTTTTCCAGCACACAGCATGGGCGAAAAATGGCTTCTCGCTCGTCCATGAATAGAATCCTGTTTTATCCAGATGTAGGAATAAGATATAATGCATTAGTGAAGCTAAAAAGTGAAGGATTGGGTGTTTGAATGTAATTGAAACTATCTAAGGTTCTTGGGTCGATGGAGAAGCCATTGCTTAGGCGGTTGGGCGTCAAGAGGTGAGGTCTCTTTGTCTCCCGCATAGTCGATCCCATCCGCCTGGGCCAGACGCCATTCTAACGTTTCTGTAGAGAAATCGTCTCTGTTCCCCAAACTGCTGAAACCCACGATCCGGTCTACAATCTTTCCACCCACGGAGATGAGTACAGTCGGTAGTGTTCTGATGAAGAGCCGCTCTGAAACAAAGACGTCCAATTACAAATTATAACTAATTAAAACGAAATTAAGTTTTACAACAAATTATGTTTCGAACTCATTGACAATACAGTGAGCCCCAAAACAAACCTTCCTATCAACAAAATTTTAATTACCTTCAAAACTTAAAAAATTGACGCTTCAAAAGAACTTACATAAATTTCACTAAAAAATCGTAATTTCTGTTTCAGCGATAGTAGACTTGATTATTTGCATTTCGTACCTATGTTTCCATGCTTTTTCTGAAACTGTTAACAGTTTTTGAGAATAAAATAAAAGAAATTTTTTTTCCTGAAATGTAATTCCCAGAAACCATACAAGCACAGTCTTTCTCCAGGAAAAAGCCTGGGTTAAAAAATAGCGTTCCATGCTTGCATGGTTGGTGGGTGAATTGTACAGTGAATCTATACATTAGTGTCCCTATAGCCGAGGTGCTTTCGTTTTTGTATGCTTCTCCCATTCATTCCATTCACTCAAATGTCGAAAATGGTGTATAGGTACTATATAGGGACTCGACTATAGGGACACTAATGTATAGATACCCTGTATTTCGTCCGGGACAATCTGAAACGTGGACTCAGCCGTTGAGTTTGTCTGAGTATGGCGCAAAAGTTTAGGAAATGAGGGGTCAATGACCCGAGAGTATTTCAGGAAAAAATAAACGAAATGACGCCGGATTTTTTGCAGTCCAAACTACAGGCTCTAAGGTCCTTCTATTTACTTGAAAAAATTTTTCAGATTCATTAATTTCTTATTTTAGCTAAGCGAAAAGTTGATCGCCATCAATGAATGTCGCACACAGAGATGTGTATCGTAAATAAAGGCTGGGGTAAGGCTTACAACGTTAAGAAACTCTTGATTCCTAACTTTTTCAACCATTTTTCAGCATTAAAAAAAACTCAACTCCATCTAAAAACGTAAGTACTTCTTACAGTGTCCTGGACTAAATAGCTTGTTTGCACTATGAAGAGAGAATAATTGTACAATTGAGACGAATGGATCCTGACAAACCTGCCAAGAAAGGCGCCTTTTCTGCGTCGATTTTAAGGAATTTGGTCTCTAGGTGCTTGGGAGCGAGTATTTTGAGATGCTTGTCCATGATGTCTGTACGCATTGAAGTCTTGCTGTAGAAGTGGGCAACAAGACGATGGGATACTGCAGAGGCGCTAAAGAATTCTTTCTCTCCACTCAACTCACTGTATTCCCCGTGGCCCTGAAAAAATAAATTATAGTTTAGTTGATCTAGCCATTGGGTATTTTAGAAAGCGGTTTTAGTGTAAGAGAATGGGTAGTGGTTCACGTGTCTTACTGCTTGTCGCCAGTCTTTCTCTTTTTCTTGGCGCTCCTTTAATTCGCGGAATCTTTGTTTACGGAGGACGAGTAGGTCGGACTCCTCGGGATCCGCCAATCGCTCTAACTCCTCCTCGACCTTCGCTTCCACGGCCTTGAGTACAGTCTCCATCACTTTCCCTTCCTCTTCTCTAATCATCACTTGTAATTCTAAAACCAACTAATTCACAATGAACAATATACTTCCAGCTACTCCACTCTGCACTATACTAAAGTTATACTTGCTTAGGGACAAAGTAATTTAACCACTAATCAGACGACTCATGCAATTTTTTTTACAATAATCAGGATTCAGTAGACACAGATGTGAGTTTTGAGTTGGGCGTACATTGGGTAGGTGAAATGTTGGATGTAACCGTAGCCGTAGCCGTAGGTGTAATGGCAATGATGGGTGTGTGAGTGGAAGCTAATTTTTCGACAAGGTACGAGTATGGGTACGTACGGCGTGGAAATAAATGGTCCGATTACTTGTATGAGATGCTTATAATTTTTTGCGAAAAGGTACGGCTACGAAGATTAGATCNGGGTGTGTGAGTGGAAGCTAATTTTTCGACAAGGTACGAGTATGGGTACGTACGGCGTGGAAATAAATGGTCCGACTACTTGTATGAGATGCTTATAATTTTTTGCGAAAAGGTACGGCTACGAAGATTAGATCTATACGTCCTCTATCTACGCCTACGGCTATAAACGGAGGCTAATTTTTCTTTAGGTGGGGGTAAGGCTATGAGCGGGTGTTTTAATTTTCAAGAATGTACCAGTACGGGAGTTGCGAATGACTCCCACTTTCTTCAGAGTCAGAGTCATGACTCTGTGACTCTGAGTCATGACTCAGTGACTCAGATCCACAGAAATTTTATATTTTTCTTTTTACAGTAAAATGAGCATAATGGGTATTCAAAGCTCAAAATGAGTGATACAAAGACGCTAAGTTACCTGCTTTTTGGTTAAAGACTCTTAAATAAATTTTTGAAATTCTTCTTTATTTTTGACCCGATTTAAAATTAAATTACCTTACCTGCAATATTTACACTGATTCTTCCTGTCTACTCTATCAAAATAATCGATGATTGAACTCATGTTTTGAACTTTTGTTATTTTATTGACTTTGTTCAATTAACTCTCAGTTTTTTACTGCCTATATAATCAAACCGTGCACTTCTAAATTAGCTTGAAATCTAAATTCAAAATTTCGAATGACTGAATAGTTTTGGGTTTCGATTTGGAATGATTAACGTTGAATTTCGATTTAACTTACAGTTTGTACCGAGACTTAAACTTCGCTTTCAGTTTCGACTGAAAAGTTGAATTAAATTTGGATTTGGATTTCGATCTTCGAATAGTGGAGTTCGAAATCGAGCACCTTAAAATTATGAATTTTACTTTTTTTTAAAGTATGAAACTTTGTCTATCTTAAGAAAACTCCGTTTTATTATACATGCTTAAAACTTATCTACAGATCTTTTAGAATATTTTTATTTCGACGGCCTGAAATGTCATGGATTTCGATTTTGAGAAACTAAAAATCATGGATTTAGACCTAAACTATTTAAAATTATGAATTATGCTTTAGATTTCGTGGTTCTTTAAAATCATCGATTTCGACTTCATTTCTATTTCAAATGGCTATTGTCTACTATTCTGATTGTGAGTTGGAATTTTTAGAAGCGTTGAATTTAGATTTTTATTAAAACGATTTCGATGTGTAGTGGAGTAAGTTACAAGTGTGCTTCAAATTAAGCAGACTAAACATTCCCACTCAGATTTGTTGTGTTGCGGGAGTTGAAAAGAATTTGGTAGTACAGTGGTTTTAGTTTATTGTCACTACCCCTTAATGTCGCACTTCGCTTATTGTCACCCTGTTGGCTTTCCCCCGGCTAAACTCCATGCTCTCATGTACTAAATACTCTGCCTATTGTCACACCTCCTATTGTCAACCTCCGGCTATTGTCATCCCATTTGAGGAGAATGTATGGCACATAACCACACTTTTTAGGAAACTTTCGGTTCTCAGGCCCAGAATATACTCATTTTTGTTTAAATGGTGTGGGCGATCAGAGACCCTTGGGGGAACTGTTTCATTAACCTATTTGTTGTATTCTACTATGAGATCCTCGATCGTGAATGTTTATTTTTTTAAAGACTCACCCGCAGTCGCGGGTTTATTCCAACCGCGAGTATGCCAACTTTAGATGGGCACATGATCAGGATTGAGAAACTTAAAGTTTTAATGATAAGCAACATTGGAAGTGAAGAACTTTGCAAACAAGTACCGATAGTTTGGGTGTTTCTGACAAGATAATATCTCAAAGCCATATATCTGGCATATGGCAAAAAAGCTTGCTGATTACTTTAAGAAGTAATTTGCTTTTAGAGTATTGCATAGGTAATAACTTCAAAAACTGTAAAATAAGTCGAAAAAGGTATCGTATCATAAAATACGCCTCTAAAACCAGGAACTTCGGTTTATGTCACCTAATCTTTGAATTATCAGTTAGTTGACATTATCGGCTAGTGTCAACTCCGCCTACTGTCAACCAATTTTTTGGCTTCCTCGCAGGTGACATAAGCTAAAACCACTGTACAAAAAAAGCAAGATGGAAGCTGTAACGCTTTGTTGCTTGGGAGTCATGACTCTTCCTAGTGAGTCACTTTGGAAAGGCACAGAGTCTCGAGTCAGGTGACTCAGAGTCACGACTCAGTGACTCCCATTTCTCTATTGAGTCAGAGTCACCCAAAACCAGTGTTCATTGCGCGTTGCCAAGGAAACAATACCTAGTGAAATTTTTTTATTCTTTTATAAATATTATTTATGCAATTCATAAGCGCCCATTTTCCTTTAAATTAAATCAGTGTTCAATTAGAATTCAAGGCGGAAGGTCGCTCAATTTTTCACTCTCTTATTTTCTAATTACGCTCATTACTAATTTAATAGTTATTATTTTTATTAACAGTTTTAATTGTTTTTTAAGTTTATTATCACTTTAGTGCATCTAGTGACTGGATAATACTTAAACCAATTGCTGTTAACTCTTGTTACTGTCAATCTTGTTCCTGACTTGTTCCTGTTCCTGATCTGTTCCTGGTCTATTCCTATCATCATTATTAAGTACTGTTCCTGATCTGTTCCTGTTCCTGACCTGTTTCTATCATCCTACCAAGCACTGTTCCTGATCTGTTCCTGTTCCTGACCTGTTTCTATCATCCTACTAAGCACTGTTCCTGATTTATTCTTGTTCCTGACCTGTTCCTGCCCTGTTCCTGACTTGAATCCTTTCCTAGTAAGAAAATTATTCCTGTGGTATCCGTTACTGAATCTACCTCAAATCTTATTCTGTTCCTGTGTATGAATAACATCCCTATACAAGTTACTTTGTGTTCACTTTGGATACGAGCAAAACAACCAGTGACTCCGAGAAATCGATGAATCAGAGTCAGAGTCACGTGACTCAGAGTTATGACTCAGAGTCACTGAGTCAGAGTCATTCGAAACCCTATACGGACGATGGGGCTAAGTAGGAGTAGGTTATGAGTAGTGGATCTTATTTCTTAACAAAATACGGGTACGGATATTGGGCGGACCTCAAAACCCAGATCTGTGAACNCTAGTAAGAAAATTATTCCTGTGGTATCCGTTACTGAATCTACCTCAAATCTTATTCTGTTCCTGTGTATGAATAACATCCCTATACAAGTTACTTTGTGTTCACTTTGGATACGAGCAAAACAACCAGTGACTCCGAGAAATCGATGAATCAGAGTCAGAGTCACGTGACTCAGAGTTATGACTCAGAGTCACTGAGTCAGAGTCATTCGAAACCCTATACGGACGATGGGGCTAAGTAGGAGTAGGTTATGAGTAGTGGATCTTGTTTCTTAACAAAATACGGGTACGGATATTGGGCGGACCTCAAAACCCAGATCTGTGAACCAGTGCAGTAGTAGCATGAGAATGAAAGAATAATAATAATTCTTTACGAGCGGTTTATGCTTTTTATAATTATTATAAAAAGCATAAACCGCCCGTCTCAGACATGGGCGCACCTGCGCCAATTTCTTTTCTTCAACCTCTTACTACTCCTCGCTCCAATATCCCAAAGATAGGGTTTTTATATAAACATGTCGACGGAGAAAGACCGACTGGATAATAAATATGGGGTATTTTTGAACCATGCCATGATATTTGATGGAGAAAGCAAGTGCCTTAAAATATCCGAAAGATAGGGATCCTATAATAAATTATTTCTACCCTTCTGATTACAGTATGTTCCACATTATATTTTACTATGCTTTCTTCCACTTTCTCCAAAAATGACTAAGGGGACTCAATGAACAACACAAATAATATCCAAAAGTAAACTTATCTCACCAAAATAATTGTGATTTCAAACTAGTTTAAAGGTTGGAGGTTTTTTAAATTTTTTTATTAAATTTAACTACGTACTAATTTTTTTTCCCTATTTTGAGGCTTGCTTCCAATTAGCATTAATACAAGCTTGCAGACATCTTGTGGAGCGACCAAGTCTGATGATTATTATTTTATAACTGATTAGTGTTATTTACAGAAATTTAAATTGATTTTTTAATTGAGAAATAACTACCACTAGTGGTGGTTATTTTGCAATCAATTGAATTACCAACAATGGATCAATGATTTAGCTAGTGATTAAAACAAATAACTAATGATTGTCATTACCCGCTCCTGAACTGTTACCTTCTGTCGATTTGTTGAATGTTGGCTAAGAACCCTTCACTTTTTTTACACGCTCATTGAGTTCTTTTAATCATTTTTGACTTACAATGGTGTTTTCTACAGGCGGTTACAATCACCAACCACTGTCTTACCCCAACCGACCATAGTTGTGATTAATCTAATACTTTAATTTTTACTAATTAACTTCAACGAACAAGTAACTTACCCTGAACGTTCAAGCTAAAGATTTATAATTCAAATTGATTTAAGTTGATTTTGTTGTTTTTTAAAGTTGCCGAGCTGTTCAAGAGTTTCGCAATTAACAAAATTAATTTAACTTTGTGTAAATAATACTCATCAGACTTTGTCGCTAAACAAGACGGCTTCAAGCTTGTATTAATGCTAATTGAAAACAAATTCCAAAATCGGAAAAAGAAAATTAGTTGAATTTAATTCAAAAATTTTTAAAGAACTTCCAACCTTTAAACTGATTTCAAATCAAAAATGTTTTGGTGAGCTAAGTTTACCTTTGTATATCCCTTGTATTGTTCTTTGAGTCCCGTTAGTCATTTTTGGAGNCTTATAATAAATTATTTCTACCCTTCTGATTACAGTATGTTCCACATTATATTTTACTATGCTTTCTTCCACTTTCTCCAAAAATGACTAAGGGGACTCAATGAACAACACAAATAATATCCAAAAGTAAACTTATCTCACCAAAATAATTGTGATTTCAAACTAGTTTAAAGGTTGGAGGTTTTTTAAATTTTTTTATTAAATTTAACTACGTACTAATTTCGAAGAANAATTGTGATTTCAAACTAGTTTAAAGGTTGGAGGTTTTTTAAATTTTTTTATTAAATTTAACTACGTACTAATTTTTTTTCCCTATTTTGAGGCTTGCTTCCAATTAGCATTAATACAAGCTTGCAGACATCTTGTGGAGCGACCAAGTCTGATGATTATTATTTTATAACTGATTAGTGTTATTTACAGAAATTTAAATTGATTTTTTAATTGAGAAATAACTACCACTAGTGGTGGTTATTTTGCAATCAATTGAATTACCAACAATGGATCAATGATTTAGCTAGTGATTAAAACAAATAACTAATGATTGTCATTACCCGCTCCTGAACTGTTACCTTCTGTCGATTTGTTGAATGTTGGCTAAGAACCCTTCACTTTTTTTACACGCTCATTGAGTTCTTTTAATCATTTTTGACTTACAATGGTGTTTTCTACAGGCGGTTACAATCACCAACCACTGTCTTACCCCAACCGACCATAGTTGTGATTAATCTAATACTTTAATTTTTACTAATTAACTTCAACGAACAAGTAACTTACCCTGAACGTTCAAGCTAAAGATTTATAATTCAAATTGATTTAAGTTGATTTTGTTGTTTTTTAAAGTTGCCGAGCTGTTCAAGAGTTTCGCAATTAACAAAATTAATTTAACTTTGTGTAAATAATACTCATCAGACTTTGTCGCTAAACAAGACGGCTTCAAGCTTGTATTAATGCTAATTGAAAACAAATTCCAAAATCGGAAAAAGAGAATTAGTTGAATTTAATTCAAAAATTTTTAAAGAACTTCCAACCTTTAAACTGATTTCAAATCAAAAATGTTTTGGTGAGCTAAGTTTACCTTTGTATATCCCTTGTATTGTTCGTTGAGTCCCGTTAGTCATTTTTGGAGAAAGTCGAAGAAAGCACAGTAAACTTTAATGTGGAACATACTGTATATCCAAATGGAAATTGAATCAAAAGGTATTTAAGTTGTGTGAGAGAAAAAGTAGAGTAGGCGGTGCATTTCTAAATTGAAGCATACCACGGGTCTCCTTATCTGAGAGGATAGATTCTAGTGCTCTCCATGACTCTGACTCTGACTCTCATGTCTCTGACTCCCAGGGTTTTTGGGAGTCGGGGAGTCANATAACTAATGATTGTCATTACCCGCTCCTGAACTGTTACCTTCTGTCGATTTGTTGAATGTTGGCTAAGAACCCTTCACTTTTTTTACACGCTCATTGAGTTCTTTTAATCATTTTTGACTTACAATGGTGTTTTCTACAGGCGGTTACAATCACCAACNAAAATTTACATGCAAATATTATTTCGATAGTTATTTTTACAAAGAAATATTTAAAAAAAAGTTACGAATTGTTTATTTAACCTGATGAACGTGGCTGTTTTAGTTTCTTACTGTCCAGGAAACATAGAAAATTAGCAAACTTAGAAACAAGAAAACTAAATGTATCAAAAAATTCAATTTCAGACCCGATTTTCCATTTTTGTATTATGTAACTCCGGAGTCGAGAGTCATGACTCTGAGAGTCAATGACTCTGACTCCGGCCAAACAGGGAGTCATGGAGAACACTAACTTTAATTACTTAACGCAAGGTTCCTTGACAAAAAGAAACTAAAAAATAAACTTTCATCAGTTTACAACATGTCGTAATTTTTTTTTTTTTTTTTTTTTTTTTAAAGAAACTAAAACTGAATAGGGAGTATAGGTAAAATAATAATTAAAGAAAAAATATTTCATCTAACTGTCTTCCTTTAGGCAACGTTCCCAATATAGCAGCTGCGTTCCCTCGTTGTAAGGCCAAACTAATGCGCTGAATCAANAGAATGCAGAATGTTTGGAAATGTTCAGCAGGCGTTCACCAAAAGTTTTGAGTGTTTTAATTTTTTGTTGAAGAGAATTCTGAATAGCTCCACTTGAAATTGGTGTTCCGAGAAGAGAAGCATTGGGAGATTGCATTATTTGGATTCCTGGAACTACTAATTCAAGATTAGAATAGATGTCATTAAGTTCTTCGGCTTCGCAGTTTCCAAGTATCGATGCTTCACATTTAGAGAAATTTGGAAAAAGTCCTATATCTTTTGCTGTGTTGAAAATTCTTTTCACCTCTTCGAGGACTTTGATTGGGCTATCTGCGATAGTACAGTCATCCAGGTACCAGATATTCAATTCGGTGGAGATTTGTTCGACTATAGGTTGGATAACAAGACAAAAAAGAGCTGGGCCAAGGGGATCTCCTTGTTGGACTCCACGATCTGAGAGAATTGATGTTTCCCCATGAAAAATTTGGCTTGGAAGACGATAGCACTGGTATACGAAGTTGTAGATTTCACAAAGCCTATTCTTTACTATCTCCAATAGTGTATCTCTTCTGATTTCGTTAAAAGCATTCTTGAAGTCAATTTTTATGAAGGTTTTGATAGAGTTGTGTGGATTAGTGAAGTAAGTCCTAGCGGCGTGGGCTCCAGCTTCAGCTCCTCCTCTTACTCCAACTCCTAGTTGGTTGGGAAGAAATTCTAGGGACAACGGAGCAGAGATTCGTTTGGTAATAATTTTTGCTGCTAATCTCCTCAAAGTGTTCCCGATAACAATTGGGAGTATGACTCCAGTCTTCTTCAAGAGTGCAGTTAAAGAACCTCCATATAGTATGGGACAACTATTTTCAGGTAGTTTTCCGGAAAGCATCAAGATTAGAAGTTGTTTGATTGATTCAAGAAGATCTGAAGTGTCGGCTGTTGTTTGGCTAAATAAATCCTTTAGTATTTGTGGGCGGAGACCGTCAAGACCTGCAGCTGATCCGGGTTTGAAGGAAGAGATAGCTCTCAAAATTTCAGAGTCTTCGATTATCCAAGTCGTATTTTGAAAATCATGATCATCTATGAAACGTGTGGGAAAAGGATGAGGTGGATGTTTGTTTATTAGAGCTGAAATGGTTTCTGGAGTGTCTGGTGCTATAATGTCATCGGATGAGATGAGACGAATAGCTCCTGAAATGTCTCCGTCACCAAGTTTGGCTTCGACTTTTCTCCACTTTTTTGATGGTGAGAATTAGATGTCATTCATTTTTTGAGGTAATGCTTCAACCTTGAGCGAGTTCCAATTATCTATGTTAGATTTGACCCATGAAGTGAGATTAATGACTTTAGCATCGCTGTGGGGAACTTGTAGAGTTGCGTATGGGAAATAAAGTAGCTCTGTCCAAGATTCTTCTGAATTATTGTTGTTGACTTCGGTAATACATTTAGTGAAAGCAGTTCGAAGGGCGAAGCGAGCTCCTCTTGGAACCCTGCGAAGAGTTGGGATTCCTCTCTTCAAAGATGCCAATTTTGAACCAAGATTATTAGTGCTTCGTTTATCTACTTTCCATTTAACCCCTTTGAGATGAGGTCCATTTAGGCCGCTTGGGCCTCGCTTCGAATGTGCTAGGGGGAAGCAGATCTTGATCCAATTATTAAAGGTCGCTTGGGTTATTGCTCTTAGATTTGAGGATATTCTATGGGATTCGAATCTTTCCCATAACTTTTTCTTCGAAATTGAATTATCGATGTTAGTTTCGAGAGTTGAATTTAGCCAGATCAAACCTTGTTCCCGAAGAAAGATTTGAGGATTAGGAAGGATTTGTGATGGGACTGAGAGAGATGTGAGTGAGTCTAAGGAATGGATAGTTTCGTTGTGTTCGGTTTGGTTGTGTTGAACTTGGATAGAGGGTTGTGAATTGATTGCATTTTCAATGTTTTCTGAGCCAATATAATGTTTTTCACCCATTCTAGCTGCCTTTTTTTGATTTCGTGATAGAGTTCTATTTGATGTTCTTACGGGGATGGTTAGTGTTCTGGTGCTGGACGATCCAAGAGAAGATTGTTTCATTTTGATTTTTAGAGTCAAAGGAAATTATGGTTTCAGGTGTCCTAGATATAAAAGGGAGATATGATAGTATCTTTGATTTTTCTTTCTGCAAAATTTGGATTTCGTAGTAGCTCGGATCTTATCATATACTGAAAATAAAAATTGGACTTAGCTTGTCATTAATGAGTGGATGTCCTTTAAATCACCGGATGAGTGAATGTTGTAACAGCTATGAATTGGTCCCGTACAAAACTCAGTTTAGAGATGAATTGTTAGAAGTAGATTGATTGTCCTAGATATATTGAAAACTGGTGATAGTATCTCAAAAGTGACAAGACTGGAAAAGATGTGGAAGACCCAGCATATACTAAAGTAATAATAAAAAAACTTAGCTTTGAAAGTTTGAATGTTGCCAGGTGGACGAATGAGGTGTTAGTCGTAAATTAAAAAAATAAAACAAATTGTTTTTCATGAAAATTTATATACAAATATTATTTCGATAGTTATTTTTACAAAGAAATATTAAAAAAAAACTGATGAATTATTTATTTAACCTGATGAAAGTGGCTAATTTAGTTTCTTGTTGTCAAGGAAATTTGACTAAACGAATAAAAAAATTAAGTTTCAGATTTTCCTACTCTATTTACCATTTTTGTGTTATGTGACCTCGGAGCCAAGAGTCATGACTCTGACTCTGGCTCAGAGTCGACTCCCAAAATTCAAGGAGTCAGAGTCATGACTCCGAGAGTCGACTCCTAATATTTAGAGAGTCAGAGTCATGACTCCCAGGCGTCAATGACTCTGACTCCGGCCAAACTGGGAGTCATGGAGAACACTAATAGATTGTAGATCATACTTGCGATTGTCTCTGGGGTTCATCCCCTACTCTGAGACTACGAGTACCCTCACATCCAACTACCGATCCTTACAGAATCCTTCTCACAGCTCCGACTTATTTACAAGCTTCACAGTACTCAAAAGACCATAGTGTTTTTAAATATAGACCGTATGGATTTGAATTTTTTAATTCAAAAGACGAGAGGGGACGGGTAGGAAACCTGCCCATCGCTGCATTCTTAGTACCTACTTACTCTTCCTCCGGATATGGACCATTCTCAAATTTAACTTTATAGGTAATATAATATCAGTGATTCATTGTTAATTATTGAAATCTTGACTAGTTAAATTCAACCAGCGATTCCACCAAACAAGTATTATTATCGACGAAAATACATCTCAATTCAGAAACCCATCCCACGTCTTCATCCTCTGGAGGTTATAATTCTACAACTTCAACACCCCCAACACTGGATTTCGTAAGATTGAATTAAATATGTTTCCGCACATTGAGGGTTTGAGTTGAGAAGAACAAGTAGATTCGAAAGACTTAAAATTTCTGATCGATTAACATTATTTACCGTAATCCTAGGGAAGAAGATAGGGTTCTCGAATTGTTTCTTGTGGAGACGTATCACATGGAAATTCCTAATCCGCATTAGTCTTCTGAGCATGGCTACAAAGCACTGTCCTGCCTGTCAAAATCAGGTAACCAATTCCTTAGCCTAACTTCTTTTGTAATTTTTCAGTTAAAAACTGCCTGGTAGAGGTGAATGACCTTCTGACTCCTTAACTCTAACATTCTTATGTCAAGTGGTTGGGAAACTCAATGAAGACAGTCAAAAACAGTATACTTTGTCTCTTATTTTGAATAGCATAATTTAGATGATGGGAAATTCTGAGTGGAGCAATGAAAAACTTAACGAAGAAAAAAAGACTGTCAGCGGAAATTCAGAGCAATATAGCATATTCAAAAAAATAATCAATTCTGGACTGACTTGATTGAGTTTGCCTATATAATATTTCATATGATGGGAAAGTCGTCATTCCGCTAGTGATGATAAAGCAATGAACTCAAGTCGTCTGTAAGATAATAAGTTGGATTGGACCTTGTCTTGCCTGTGGGGACTCCAGTCCTTCTGGAGTCTAACGTGAAATTTACTCTAGATGGTTAAGAGAACCTCAGGTTAACTATATTTCAGGTACCTGTGGCCTGTAAGAAGTGCTCCTGTGGACACGTTTTCTTTTCGGGACGAAGGAAAGTAGCCAAAGTGGACTCGGTGCTGGAGGAGGAGGATATTCCCTTGGCCACTCTTAAAGAACTCAAACACCACCCTCGCAGACGAACTGGAAGACTCACCCGTGAGAAGCCAAACTTCTACGACCCCCTCCACTATGAGAACAGAAGTCGAAAGGTAAAAATGCTTTTCCCACCTATTCATACTGAGCAAAATGGAACCGAATTTCAATATTAATATACAATGTCTTCCAACAAAAAGGAAACTGAGGCTAAACTCAACCCTTGACAAAAGTGAATAAGGTGAAGAATATGAGTATGAGTGATGGGTAATCATAGAGGAAAACCCTACCTGTTCCCCGGGGGGGTCCTTTTGGTCAAATATCAAAAAAATTAGTGGGGTGGTTCGAACTGTTGGTAAAACAAAATTAGTTGATTTTCGTATGGGCTGGTTATTTGGGCTCTATGCCTATTTGCCCCAGTATTCGGAGTGTGTCTCAGTTTAGGTGAAAGGTTCGCCACAAGACAATCGAGAGTTTAATCGGACTACAGCGCCACAAAGGGGATGGGTTGCTTCTAGTGATGCAACCGTTTCGTTTCGTTTTTCAAAACATACGGAAACGAATCGAAACGGATTAGATAGAAACGAAAACGAAACGGTATAAATGTAGGCAAAAACGGAAAGAAATCGAACCGAAACGGAAAA
>NIPM01000013.1:103785-179769 GCA_002738285.1 Holacanthella duospinosa | reverse complement strand
ATTTTTTCAAAAAATTCAAAGTATTTAAAATTTTCGAAACAGGAACCATGGTCAGGATGAGTGAAACTAAATATTAAATCGTTTCTTAAAATTAAAATCATAAAATTAGAAAACTTGTTGCGCACGGGTTTGACACAATTGAAGAAGAACTACCTAAGGAGCTATTCGACAAATAAGCCAAAAAAAACTTCAAAATATAAATAGGGCTTTGTTGCATGTTGTCCCACGCCGTGTGCGAGCTCATGATAATTTTGGGTTTTCTGGGACCACCCCAGAAAAATTTGCAAACGCTTCGCGTCTGCAAATTTTCCTGGGGTGATCCCAGAAAAAAGTTTTGCCGGGGGGGTCCCTGTGCATTGACGAGCATTGGGGTTTTCCTCTATGTGGGTTATGTTGGTTCGGTATGTGTTTAAATACCTCAGAACTCGCCAAATTCTAATTATTTTATTCACTCATCGGACTGAGTTTAGTTAGGAGGATCTAAATAGCAAGATTTTTGCTTCATAGAAGGTGTCAAACTATTCCCTAAAAAAACTATAAAAGGTACAAAAATTGAAACAAAATGTACAAAAATTGAAAGAAAAGGTACTAAAAGTTGTTACCGATGTGACCAAAGCGAAAGAACAAAAAGTTAATATATTCATTTTTACGCTAATGAGTCAGCTGTTAGTAGTACACTTTTTTGTTCTTTGGCTTTGGTCATTACGGTAAGTAAGTTGCAAACAACCTTAACGTTTTCTAAACATTTCCAGGTACGAAAAAAAAAAAAATTTTTTTTCAAATTTGTCGACGACGAATGAAATTTCTGTAGGGGATACAAGCCATTACGACTTAGCCTCAGGAAACTTAATAAATAAAATGAATATTAAAATCGAGGTTATTTGACTACAGAAAACAATATTGAAGTCAATGGGTCAGTCATTCGAAGTTCTAGTCCAGTGTAAGAATTACACCGGCTACTCTACTTTTTCTCTCAAATAAGATGGCGAGCAGAATCCCACAGCTTAGCTGCAGAGTCCATAGAGATCGGTTGTTGTTGCTTCTTTTTACAGGGTCGGGGTCAAGAGCCGCTGTCTCTGTTGTCAATGAACCTTGATAAAAAAAATAAAATTTTGTATTAGAAATATAAAAAAAATTTTTAATTATTCAAACCTCAACAGAACTCTTCAAATAGGCTAGTGTGCCTAGGGTTGAGGTTTTAAAACNATAAAAAAAAATTTTAATTATTCAAACCTCAACAGAACTCTTCAAATAGGCTAGTGTGCCTAGGGTTGAGGTTTTAAAACAGTGAAAGGGTTTTCTAGTCGGCGTGGCTTTCGATATGAAATTGATGCATGTCAAAGTCCAAAGTCCAAAGTCGAAAGTTTATTCCTTCGTTAGCACCCACTTTTCATCTATCCTCACCTTGATAGTAACTTTTAATTTTCCACTTTTCTGCTTCATTCTCACACTTTTCGTAATGCGAAGAAATATCCTAATGGGTGTATTATATACGTATTCCGGATGGTAATTGTTATTAAATGGCACAGAAACTAAAGGTGGAGAAGAAGAAGGAGGAAGATGGGAAGAAGAAACGGAGAGGTCGACCACCGCGACTTCGAGCCAAAGATGCTCCTGCACCAAATCCTCCTCCGACGCCGCCCTCCGACGAGCCTGAGGATGTAATGAAGGACATCAGTCCAGAGAAAGCTCTCCAGTTCAACATTGTCCTCGACGACATCAACAGGAAATGGCAGACCATTGCCTGGAGGATCTGAATTTGCAGCGAATCCGTGGAGGGAAGTATTTTTCTCTGTCCTTACAAGCAGTACTACATACATGAACGCTCATAATGATTCTGAAAAAGATTTATTACAAGAATGTGTAAACAAGACATTTTGTTATTTCTTGTAGGATGTGGAAAAACTAAAGATAAGTATAAATTCTGTTTCAATGCCGAGGTTTTATATTTAAAGCCATCTGCACCTGAGCTTCCTTTTTGAATTCCTTTCTCTTTTTATAGATTTCTCTGAATAAATTAAGAATTTCTACTCTTTACTTGTAATTTCTCTTAATTCCCTAAGTTATATAAGATGATTCAGGTCTAAATCTTTCTGATTTCAATGAGAGCTTTCTTAACCTCCTTCTGCTCTTCTTCAGGGAGTGATTCCTCCGGTGCTACAGTTTCCACTTCATTTTTCACCGACTCGGAAGATGTCTGCTGTCTCTGATGCTCCATCACTCGAACTCGAGAGCTTCCAGAAACACGCGATCTAATCAACCAAAAAATTAGTCTCATTTTCCAATCTCGTTCGGCAACCTCACCAATTTTAAATTTCTTTTCTTTTCGGACAACAATGGCAATGACAGACAAGGTCTTTTATATTGAGTTTTTTTTTGTTCAAAATCATCCTTTCTACTGTTCCTTCGAAACTCCCTTCAACACAATTCTTTCTATTTACTGTTCTACTACTAAACTATTTAAAATTATTTCCCTTAGTATCGAATTTGTAGTAAAAACGTTCAATTAAACCGAATTAGGGTTCATGAGCTTGATTTTTAAGTTTAAAAAAAAATCGAATTTTTGATAATTAATAATCCAATTTTTTTAAAAGATTGAGTTTGACGGAAAGAGTACGACAGGCGACTGAAATTCATAGATGTCATTGCGCGGATATTATTCTTGAATATGACTTTAGTATCAAACGAAATATGTTTCACATATTCTATACATGAACATAAAAATATCATGATATTTTCCATGTTGATTGTTATGATTGATATTTATCAATAATTATCACGAACACTGAAACGATAGATTTTCTTTGTTCAAAAAGAGTTGGTTATTTATGACGATGATATAAAGTTTTACCTGAGTAGAGTAGAGCCATTGGTGTAATTGATAAATGTTCCAGGGCGCATGCGCTGTCGCACTCGTATTGTTTTAATAACTTTAGTGCTGGTAGTGTCGACTGGAGATTTGGTTGGTGATATTTGTGAAGAGAAGTGGATGTCCTTGGGCGTCAGACTTTGGGAGGCTACTTTTCGGGGTGTTGGGAGTTGGAGAGCGTCGTCTGCTTCATCGTCTGCTTCATCGTCCTCATTCGTTAACAGTGCCACTGGACTCTCTTTATTCCTTGTAGAAGGAGACTCTGTTGAACTTGTTCTAGCTGACAATCCTCCCATTTCCTTGCTCCTGTACATATCCTCCAAGGATACCTGATGCTTTGTCCCTTGTTGAGGTCTGTACACTGGCACCTGAGCCGATGCAGAAACAGCCTTCCCATCTCCACTTTGGCGGAAAGAGGATGGTGTGGGACGACGAGTGGAATAGCCTCCTCCTGAAATTAACCAATCCAGAACGTCTTCTCAAAATTACACAAGTTATGGCTAAAAATAAAAAGGGGTTCTGACCAGGACGTATCATGAGTTTGTCCTCTTCTCTTTTGGGTTGGATTCGAGGACTAAAAGTGGTCCTTTGTGTGGTTGGAAAGGGCTGCCCTGTGGTCGTTGTTTCTATTCCTTCTGACTCCAATGTACTTGGTTCCGTCGTTGTTTCTGTAAGACATTCGGCAGTTGTTGTTGGACCGACAATTTTAAATCTCCCACCATTCCCTGTCTCCACTGCTATTGGATAGGAGAAATCCTTTGGACCATCTCCGGAGAAAACCGAAGATAATCCACTCTCCATAGGCTCAGACTCTGGCTTGTCTGAATTATCTAAAAGAATTTCAACTAATACAAGCATGTACAGAGCGCTCAGTAAATACCCCGCTTTTCAAGCATATGGTTTGTTTTGAATTGATTGACAAACGAATTGGTCAGTGGGCCAATTCCACTGAATTCTACTTTTGCATATTTAAGCACAGGGACACATATAATCTACCATATACGTACAAATTCTTAGGTTTGACGATTAATTCGTTTGTCCTTTAGGGTCAATGAAAGAAACGACCACATGTGTGACTTGTGAAGTATTTACTGAGCGCTCTGTATATAAGTTCACAATTGCTTTAGTTGTGCTTCCTTGCGGAAGCGGTGGAAATATTTTATCGAAAAGTTGAGAAAAAGACAATTGCAGACAAGGCTGCTCCAAAACATTTTGCTTGAGAAAGTTGCGGTTGTGAAAGTTCCTGGTATGATTTTCTTAAAATTTTGAGTTGTGAGAGAAAATGTTATTTCCGTAACTTTATGGTTGCGAAGGCTGTGATTTCCCACAACAAAACAGGACATGGAAGAAAGACTCCTTCATGCCGACTTTTGGTCACTCTCGCTCACTGCACGAGCTCGGTATTCTTCTCCCATTAGGGTCCACTTTAGTTGGGAAAAGTACTGGTGCGGGTTGCATCTAGTCTCGGAATTGCAAAGTTGGAAGGGATTTACAAACATTAAATGTTGCGGTGCGACCCAAGAATTGGAAGTTGCGACAGCTGAGGGTATGGGTCGCTAAACTTCCAACTCGTGATATGGTGGTAAAACAAGACTTACCTAAACTCTGTTCCACTTGTACAATGTGGTCCTTTCCAAAGAGTATTGGGAACAGTGTGGTAGAAACTTGCTCTTCGTTTTTATTGGTTGTCCCACTGAAAGTAGTAACTAGAGGTCTTTGCTTCTTTCCCAAAGGCTCAATGACTTTTGACCACTTGAGAATTGGTTTAGCCAAGTATGTCTTCTCTCTACTTTCTATCTTTTCCAATGGAATTTCTTCTGGAACAGGATTTTCTGTTTCAATTTCCGGTCGATCGACAAGTTGCTTCTGCGTCGACTGTGGTGGTTCCTCTAAGTAGACGACGCCCGTGGAAAAGGGTGCTGGAGGAGGGTAGTAAAAGACATAAGGCTTTCTCTCATTTTCTCCCAACGTTTCAGCATTCGACTCTACCACAAATTTGTTGAGAATTTGAGCGGAGTTTTGAAGCCGAGATCCTTCATCTCCTTTCCCATCACTTTGACGTTGCGGAAGAGTTTGGAATTCACCTACAAGTAAAACGTGATTCAGATATTATCAAGACGAAGGTGGTAAGTTGTGTAGTGTTGGGCCGATGTGGTTATAAGCCACATATCCAGGACGAGGAGACTGAGATTTGTCAGAGGCTTTCTTCTGGTTCAAATAATTAATCCATATTTAAATGTTCTTTACCTTGAAGTTGAGTTTCGCCATTCCCGTCTTGCTCTTCTCGATTCCTGGCCGGAGGATATATCCACTGCTGACTTTTCTGACAGTTGACCAATGTCTGGTCACTTGGAGATGCCAAGGTCTGTTTTTCTTCTAAATCCGTCCCCATAGCTCCAAATCTGAGTTGACTTTCCTCATGGAGTCTATAGACTGGAATGAGTTTTCTTCTTTCTTCTCGATAGTCCGCTTCAACTACGGCTTTCAGACTTTGAATTTCCGCTTCCTGGTTCCTCTGGATTTGTATTTCCCTCCCTGAGTTGAGGTCAAAGGCAATAGGTTGAAGCATTTTTGTCTGAGGTCGATAGAGAGGGGTTTCTGACATGGAGTGTTGAGGTGCTGTATAGATGCTGTTTGCTTTCACCCTTTCATCCTTATTCCCTTTCACATTGAGTGGGGTATACTGAGAATGTGTCAGAAAAGATGTTCTCTGAGCATGATGCAAAGCACTCACAATAGATGGTGGGAGTGAGTCGTATTGCGTCTGACGAAAAAATCCTGACTTGTCATTGGTTCCCAGTTCGTCGCCCGGTGCTACTGGAGACCCCACCACAAAGAGAGGGGACTTTGAATTTCCTACTTGATCTTCGGAAACTGGAACCGGAACTGGTACAGGGAAACCATTACTCACAAACTCTCTATTACTCTCTGTACGTTTAGTATCCTGCTTCTGTGAATCTGCAAATAAGTGTGTGATGTCGTACTGCGTTGCAGGAACAATTTCATAGCTACCGTATGGAGTTGGTGGAAATTGGTTTCTGTCTTTTGAACTAACTTTTTCCCGCTCCCTTTCACTTTCCACGCTTTCGCCACGACTACCTCCAAATGATGTTGAGCTTTCCTCAACTCTCATTAGTCCATTGGTGGGAGTGGAGGTTGTTGACTGGAGAGATGAAGAGGGAGTAGGCTCCATATCCTCTTTCATTGGTTCCCTCAAATGAGTAGAGAAAATAGACATCTGCGCTGTATTTTCGTGTGAGACGATTCCTTTCTGACCTACGGGAACGATAAACTGATGTCTGAAAGGCTCTGATTGGTCAATGTAACGTAACTCTGGGTGAGATTGGATTTGGAGCAAATGGGGAATTGTTATTGGTCGTTGTGAGTATTGATCTCTTTCCTCATTGGTTGGCGGTGCGTATTGTATCCTCACTTCTGGTTGATTATTGAATCTTTGACCCTCTGAGCCATTAGAGTATGAGAATGTGTTCGTTTGTTGGTTTTTAGAGTTTTGCCAATTGGTGGGAATAGTAGTAGAAGTAGTAGAGAATTGGTTTCTTTGATGATTGTTCTCTATTGGTCCGAGTTCTAGAGTAGCCTGAGGCCTTGGAAAAGATACTCCACCCTCATTCCCTCTCAAATTAATATCTCCGCTCAGTTCCAAGTCGTTATAACCAACGAGATCTGATTGGATCGGAAACTTCTCTGACTCCACCCCCTCAAATAGGTCTGAAGGATAAGAACCGAAAAGTTGACCTGTAAGACATGGAAGATTAAAATTTTCTTTTAGCTGGAGTATTTGTTTAATCCATTTCTATTTAGCCCACCACTTCATTCGTCATCTCAGGAAATCGAAAGAAAAGGGTTGAGTCAATAAATAAAATAGGAATGGATGAGTCTGATTGGGTGAAAGATTTGAATTATTTATACTTTAGTATTTTCAGAGGCTATGAATCATGGGACACCTGCTCCTTACTCCATTGAGAAATTTCTTTTTCTTCTCCAGTTTTCATTCTCATTACTTTGGACAGGTTACGTCTTTTCCTTACTTGGGTGTTAAAACTGAGGGGAGTGGGGAAGGTAGTTTGGAGAGAATGGAGGATGAATACAACCTACCTGCTACTCTTGGTGGTATATATGTTGGAGTGGGAGTTGCGGCTTGGATTTCCCTCTGTGGAAATTCTATTGGTCTATAAGTTGGAGATGGTTGGGGTGGACTATAAGGCTGATTTGGTGGTAGCGGTTTCTGCGGCAATGAGTTCCCGTGGACGCCAATTAACATACCATCTTCACTTTCTTTCTTCCGAGGAGGAGGAGGTAACTGCGCATGTCCTAATTCCGTCATCTTACTTTGGGATGTAGTTTCTGGTTGTGGTGCATTGTGAGGTTGGAGTTGTGCTGCTTGTGGTTCGAGTGCATCTTTTTTTAGTTCCTCATGATTGGTTTGTTTGTCGAATTGTGGGGTTGGTCGTACTTGTTGTTGTGGTACTCTGTATTGGTTATGAAATGATGGTTCGTAGCCTTGTTCGGTCACTGGAGTGAGTGATGTATATCCGGGTTTGGGTTGCTTAGGTTGTAAAGTCTGCTGTGTTTGTAGATTCAGACCATGCTCTTCTGTGTTTATAATTTGAGGATATTGAAGATTTGTAGGTGGAAGAAATGATGATAGATAGTGATGAGTGGATGGTTGATAGTTTGGTATGGCATGGAGAGGTATCTGATTGACAGTGACTGTACCTGATGCACTTTGACTTTGAGAGGGTAAAATTGGAAGTTTGAAACTCTGCGGAGCTTGCTGTGGTATAAAATGATGTGGTTGTCCATAGGATATGGTTGGGTAGTTGTGAGGTTGACGCTGTAGCAATGGCGCATATACTGGTGGCTGATTATGTGTGTGTTCTTGATAGACTAATTGAGCAGGTTGTAAGTGATAATGTTGTTGTGCTGCAAGAATGGTCCCTACCGTAATTGGCGGTATATTAGAAAGATGAGTAGATGTGAATGATTGAGGTTGTGTAGTGATTGGACGGAGAACGGACGGTTGTGGGATGTTGAATGGTGAAGGTGAATTGCTACCATAGAGTCCTGGTGGCGGTGATCTTGAGTTGAGAAATAGTGGTTGTGATGAAGCAGATGGAGGAGTTGGTTTTGTCTGTTAGAATTAATCAGAAATTAATAGTGGTTTTTGGATCCTGTTCTAATTTCCATTAGACTACCTGCGGTGGTTGAGCATATCCTGGACTGAGTGAGCTCCCTGCAGGAACTCTCTGTTGCTCATGGAACTCATTCATTATTTTCTGTCTCTCATAGGGTAGAAGAATAGGTTTTCCAAACTCCTGTACTTGTGGTTTGAGGTTCCCAGTCGGAGCGAGGTAAGCGAAAGAGAAAGGTTGTCTCTGGAGTTCGGGATGTGGTCCCAATGCATTGATCACTACTGTGTTACCCGGCTCCTTGCTTACTTCCAGATGTTGGTGAATTCCAAACCCCTCATTCTCTTCATACTTTGGGACAAATAATTGGGATGGTGGTATTTTATCAACTACTTTAGACACTTGTTCTACTTGTCCCGAAGAGCTCATCTGAAACAGAAACGAAATTATGGTTACTTTGATGACTTTCTGCTGGAGGTCAGACCATTCTCGTATTCAGATAGATAGAAGTCATTTCCCATCCAGAAGGACTCAATTTTTCATACCAAGTTAAAAAAAACGAATCTCAATTTGTAATTTATGTGGTTTAACATAACTGAATCTCATTGTAGACATGTTTAGTACCTGTTCATTGGGAGACTGTTGCTGTGAAACAAGAGCATTGGAAGGTCCTTCCTTCCCGGCAACTGGTGTCCATGGGAAGTTGCCGCATGCGCGACAGAGGGCAAGTGGTACTTGAAAATTGATGTTGGGTGATGTTGAATCGGGTGGTGTTTGACGAGTTGGGTGGATAAGTCTAAAAGCGGGGTTTTCTTCGACTCCTGCCACTTGAGCCCGGGAAGAACTGGGTTCGGATGGAACCTGTCGACGGAACAGTTGAGAGAAGAAGAAGGCGTCTGCGCAATGGCTAGAGAGAAGGAGAAGGGAAATCCAGAGGAATATCATCTGAAAAGAATTGAAGTAAAGAAAAGTAGCTAATTGTAATTCTTCTTTTGTTTTGTAGCTAGAATTAAATTAAGGAATGGAGAGGAGAGAGCCGACTGAAGAGACTCTGCCTTCCTATAGCCTCCTGCTGTGATGGCCCAGTTACTCGACACAGAGAAACCATTAATAGTTATTAATGGACGACTACATGTCCTCCAGCCCCAACATTACATTGGAATCATGATTCAAGAAACCATCCGAACAGAGAATAGGAAATCACCATGAAATTACTATTTTAACCAAAACTCACCAGTCACCACAACAATAGTAAGGAAGATGAAAGATTATCATTTTATATAACTTACTGCACTTACTACTACTCATGTCCACGCGTCTCATTCCCAGGCGCATGGACAGACATAGTTTCGCAACTCTCAGTTCAAGGGACCTTCCGATTCCGGTTCAGAGACAAAACTACAAAAATTACAATCATTTCTCTGTGACCGCCGTTTTGAAATCAACAAAATAAGATTCAAGGACTGTGGTGAAGAAGCAGAATCCATTTTTAAAAGTTGGGACTATGGTAATGAGTGGTTAGGCCAACAAAATCAGCTAAATCTCAAACGTTTCTCAGCTATAAGTTTCATATAGCGGTTTTGATGGAACAGACTAGAATTATTAGAAAGCTGAGCTTGTACCCCAGACTTCTGATTCTGAGCACCATGCATGGTTCTTATCTTCTAATCTGCTTTCAATGTAACTAGGTAGAATGTGACGAAAAATTGGAAATAATTAATTTTTTAACCTATTTCTTTGATATTTTTCTAATGAGACTGAAAAAGGAAAGGTTGATAAATGTAATATAAGGAAAAGAAAGTCCGTCTTCTTCTGAAGTTTGGAATGCCCTGTATAGATTGAGTATTAATTCAGACACTCCNTAATAATTTTTTAACCTATTTCTTTGATATTTTTCTAATGAGACTGAAAAAGGAAAGGTTGATAAATGTAATAAATGTAAGGAAAAGAAAGTCCGTCTTCTTCTGAAGTTTGGAATGCCCTGTATAGATTGAGTATTAATTCAGACACTCCTTAGTCCCAATCTCCGAATAGCATAAAGAAAAGAATGAAAATGAGGAATTGAGATTGAAAAGGAGAAAGTATAAATTCCTGCTAACAATAGTAAATTCCTGGTCTTTTAAATCCTGCCTCACTGTTAAAATTAATAATAAATTAGGATTTTGTACTCAAAATGATGGTTTTGAGACTAATAAATTCTAATCGAATGAAATGAAATATGATTTGGAAAAAGTGTAAATAAGAGAAAATGTTTCTTTCTTAAATTTCTCTTTCCTTCCGTTCCATGGGAATGAATAATAATTTCTTCTTTTGTAATTGAGTGTGGGTAAGTTAGAAGAGGATTTGGTGGAAGTGGGAAGAATGAATTCGTTGAAACTTGTTTTTGAGATTCCAAAATTGGAAAATGAGTGGATATGAAATAATAGTTTTGTACCTTGAGTGTGTGTATTTTGAGGATGGATTGATTGATTGATTGATTGATTGTAGAGAAAGTGGAAGAAAGACGGTTGTGAGTGGTGAGTGTGTGGTTGATGGAGGGAGTGCTTGGGTCTACTGGTGATGTCTTCAAGTAGGAGAGGAGAGTTTGACGGAAGAAGAGTCTCTGACCCAGTTGGATGGCGGTTGGCGGGGCGGACGAAAAACCGTGAGGAGATCATGTCCACTAACATCTCCGAACTCAACCCTCAGTCATTATACCCACTCTTCCTCATCCTCCATCTCCATTTTAAACAAACACAACCCCTCCATTACATTATTATATCCTACCATCACACATTTTCAAACAATTGACATCAAATTTACCAACTAAATTATTTATTACTTTCATACAAATCCAGCTTTCCAAGCTTCTTATAATTATTTATCCTACCTCTCGTTTTTTTTTATTACACTTATTCAAATTGAAAAAGAAGAGGAATATTAAAAAACTGGCTAGGAATTGAAAGTAAAGGAAATTGGTTTTAATTACAAAAAATAGAAAGTTAAATTAAGAGTTTGATGAATAGTGGGTAATTTGTGTATGATTAGTTTCGTTGGGTCTGTGAAAGCATTGAGGAAATGGTTTGGTTGATAGGTATCTGAGGTATATTTCTGCATAGGTTGATTATTGATGTAAGTTGTGGTAACTGAATCTGAGAGACCTGTCCACGTGTCAGTCCCTGGAAAAGCCCTCAAGGGCTCTGCCCAACAAAAATCCCACTCACCTTGAATTTATCTTCTTCAGCTCTTCACTTCCAACCACACAGACTCCATTCTCCCGGGATATTCCTATTGGTCAAGGCCAGAAACTATAGACATACAGGCTCTTTAATCAATTATTCCAACCACTTTCTCTACTTTCACCATAGCTCTTCTCTAGTCATCTTCAGACTTGTAAATGGAAAATGGAATCTAGAAACGAAACTTGACTAGGAGGTAATTCTAAATAATTTATTCTTTAGTCTGGAAAATAATATTTTCCCAAAGAAAGTAGTCTCCAGTCTCTGTCAATCCTTTCTAACTCTTCATTACCAATCATCACACATCCTACAGGCCCAAAGTCTATCACCAATTCTTTTATAATTTAACTACCTCTGCTTTGAAGATATTAATCAAATTGAAATCATAAAATACAAACCTAGGATTTTTTCCATTTTCATTTTCAGAACAATTAAATCCATTTAAATTAGAATTTGAATTTCCTTTTAGGCAGAGTAAAGAACTTGATACTTTTTTCAAAATTCCAATTAGCAATTTAGACATCAAATTTTGGATAATTTTGATGAAATCAATAAATGGAGCAGTATAGAAACTTGACGAAAAATGTCAGGACATTCGGCAGAATTAGATGAAAGTTTAATACAGGGTGTTTAATCTTTTTTTCCACCCTCTTTCTCCAATTTCATTCTAGCTCCTCCCATCCCATGCTGCTCTCAGGAATAGAGTCTCAAAGAATGACGTCATGCNTTCTCCAATTTCATTCTAGCTCCTCCCATCCCATGCTGCTCTCAGGAATAGAGTCTCAAAGAATGACGTCATGCTACTAGGGTGGAATAAATTCTTTGAATCACGTCTTTCTGTTGTTTTTTTTAAATTTCTGACAATTGAATAGAAAATATGAAAAAACATTTAATTGTAATATGTAAATGAAATTCTTTCAAATTCTGTTTTGCAGTCTGTTGTAAAAAGTAAAGAAAGAAAATTGTTCACTTGTGATTGATTTCTGTTGTAAAAGTATAAAAATTGTTTAGTTGTGATTGATTGAATGAATGAATGTGAGTGTGTAGATGTTNTGTGATTGATTGAATGAATGAATGTGAGTGTGTAGATGTTTGATGGGATGAGGATTATAAGTGAACGGTGAGTTGAGTTTGATTGTGAATGAATGAATGATGGGATGTGGTTGGTTGTGTTGTTTAGGATGAGATGATGTAAATGTAAAATAGTAATTGGATGTGGTAATTGAATAGTTTCTAAATCCAAAGACACGAACAAGGAAAGAGATTCAAATGAGAATAAATCCCGCCAAAGAGGATTAGAGATTGGGATTATTGGGATTATTGGGATTAGGAAGAATAACCGTAAAATAAGAGAGGAAAGTTGAGAACGTCAATCCTTGGATTAATCTAGACAATCTCCGACTAATTCTCTTCTGAACACTCATTATCACCTCATCGCCTCAGTCAGAAGAACATGGAAAATATGAATACGCATATGTCTTTCCGTAAACTACTACAACTCATCTCCAAACTCTTAATTAGACCCAACAGGTATACCTATTCTTATTACTTATTTTTTATCTACTCAAGTCTCCAAAACTTCACACTCCCACAATCCAAAATACATAATCACATATACCTTTCCGAACCGAATAATTTACCTTTTCTAACCGCTTCGTATTATAACCTCTTCTCCTCCAATACTAAATTTTATAAATCATTCTCCATCCAAAGAAGTAACAAAGATTCAGGTTTAAATGAACCTGGAGTTAGAGCAAAGTTTTATAACCAATTTTCACTCTATTGTACTCAATTCTTCTCCCTAGCTGTACAAGGACCACCAAATAAACCCGGGCCTTCTTTCTCCGCCTGTAACCAAAATCGGCTTGGGTCAGCCGACAAACAAGTAGTGAATAATAGCNAACCCGGGCCTTCTTTCTCCGCCTGTAACCAAAATCGGCTTGGGTCAGCCGACAAACAAGTAGTGAATAATAGCAACGTGAAGTTAGCTGACAAATTTTGAAATTTTTTTATTTTTAATTATGGATATTCTAATGTAACATTCGTTACTCCCGACAACTTGATCTCAATCTAAAAAACAAAAAACAAGAGATTGACTTTAAGGTGTAGGAAGCATGAAAGAAAACCTAAACTCCACAATATTAGGGGTTTTTTCTTAAATGCTGCCTTGCAAAATTTATCTTTTGTCCTAATAGGTTAACTTGACATCCTAACAGCAATTTCCTAATTACCTTTATCGATCCCGGATTAATTTTCCTTTGAAGCATAATTTTTTATTTACAAAAATTGTTTAAAACAGGATCATGTTTCTTTCCGTTTACAATTTAGTACCAGGAAAATACAAAAATTAGTCTCGGATTAATTTGCCACTACAAATATATTTTTTGAAAATTTCAAAATACTTTACGATATAAACTTGTTTTTCTAGTTTAAACCCATATTTGATACCAGTAAAATGCCAAAATTAGTGGCGGATTAATCTGGCCCCATGTAAATTGTATTTGTAAACCGTAAAAATCATTCCGAAATAAATTAAAACCACTTATTAAGCATTCATATAGACGATGGTTCCAGAAAAACACAAAATTTATTGGCGGATTAATTTGACTTGAAAATAAATAAATAAATTTTTTTTTTGAAAATCTCAAAAATCTATCCGAAAAAGGTCATCACTTACTAAGAATTGAAAAATAGATACAGTTACATAAAAATAACTTTAGTCGCAGATTTCTTACGTAAGTATTTTACTATTTTCAAAAAAAATTTTGTGGGACCAAATAATCCGCGACTAATTTTGGTATTTTCCTGGTACTAAATTGTAAACGGGAGAAAATATGATCCTGTTTTAAACAATTTTTGTAAATAAAAAATTATGCTTCAAAGGAAAATTAATCCGGGATCGATAAAGGTAATTAGGAAATTGTTGTTAAGAAAACTTGTTAATCTATTAGGACAAATGATAAATTTTACAAGGCAGCATAACCCCTAATGTTGTGGAGTTTAGGTTTTCTTTCATGCTCCCTACACCTCTTTTTTCAGAGTGAGATCAAGGTGTCGGGAGTGACGAATGACACATTAGAATATCTATAATTAAAAAAAAATTCAAAATTTGTCAGCTAACTTCACGTCTATTATTCACTGCTTGTTTGCCGGCTGACTCAAGCCGATTTTGTGAAAGGCGGAGAAAGAAGGCCCGGGTTTATTTGGTGGTCCTTGTATGTTATTCAGTAGTCGACAAATACAGAGTGATAAAGCTTTTTTAGACCCTAGAAAGCATGACGTCATTTTTTGAGACTCAATTGCCAGCAAGAGCATAGGTTGGGAGGAGCTATTTAGGCTAAAATTGGAGAAAGTGGCTGTAAAAAAAGATTAATCACTCTGTATAAGAGCTTTATTTTTCCAACGAAAATTTTGGATCTTATAAAGAATATGGTCTTATAAGGGATTATTCTCCCATGCTAAATGCATTAGACTCGTTCAAAACCACATCTTGGAAATTGGGTCTTATAACAAGAGATGTTCTTACTCTATTAATATTTACAACAGTTTCAATCTACCTGGAAATCTTTTCTCTAAATATTATACAATATCATGATTTACTAGACCTAAAGAAAAATAAATTCAACAGTCTTTAATTTCCTACTTTTTTTTTGTTCTATAGAAATATTATTTTTTGTTGAGTTGTGGGTGAGAAGATGATAAAAGTAAAAGTGTGGTAAGGAAAGGGAATGGGAAGAGTGTTTATAAGAATGTGTAGAATTGGGCAAAAGCTTTAGAGTTGTGTTGGGAAATGGTATTGTTGAGTGTGAAAGTGTGATTGTTGGATTATAATGTTTGTAACTGGGATTGTTGTCATAAGCTCGGAGAGTCAAAATGATTGAGCTGAATGCGTATAATTCTGATTGAGTGAGATGAAGGAGCCTAGAAATTGTGAGGGATGGATTCTGTTAATTAAAAGAAGATTCATGAAAGAGTGGTCTAATGGAGACAAAGTAGGAGAGTTATTTACTACCCATGCTATGCTTAGCAAAGATACGAAAAATACGAAAAATACGAAATATGAGAGTGAGGAAGGGAAATATCTCCTTTGACCTCTATTCGTTTAGCATAGCAGAGGTTATCTCTTAACTTCAACCCAACGCATCCTGTCTCATAAATATCCTTCTTCCGTAGTTTGTCACTCTGGACGAACCTGGAAGTGAGGAAATAAATTAAAATTTCCAACAAGTATGTAAGGGTCCTAGGTAACTATGTGAGGCATCTGTATCCCTTGGGAGAGTGATGTTTGATAGTAAGTATTTCATGTGGGAAGATGTTAGTCTATCTTTAGGAGATGTGTTTTTTTTTGGGCTGGGCGGAATGTCAATAATCCCCGTCTCGGCTCTTGAGAAAAGAAGAATGTCTTCTTGTCTTTGGAGAGAGGCTCTCCTTTGAGTCATCTCCGATTGACACAGATTCCGAGGGAATGGCCAGGAAGACCATGTCACAGACCCACATACACTCACCACTCTTCTAATATCACAAGTCAACAGACAACCAGGCCCTCTCAAAAACAAATACAGGAATTGGGTCTGCTCAAAAACATTTTCTCTCATTATCACTTCACTACCATCTATTTCTTACCATTTACTAAATTCAATTCTGGAATCATCACTAACCACAATGGTTTACCCATTTTGACAACTATCAGAAATTTTTAATCAAATCTACAATTATTTTTCTTATTTTAACCAGAACGGTCACCTCTATTCTAACTACCTAATACCTCTTGTCCATAAAAATTATAATTATTCATTTTACCAATTGNCACTACCATCTATTTCTTACCATTTACTAAATTCAATTCTGGAATCATCACTAACCACAATGGTTTACCCATTTTAACAACTTATCAGAAATTTTTAATCAAATCTACAATTATTTTTCTTATTTTAACCAGAACGGTCACTTCTATTCTAACTACCTAATACCTCTTGTCCATAAAAATTATAATTATTCATTTTACCAATTCCTTAACAGTATTAGAAACTAGAGAAGAAAAATCATGTGAAAAATTCAAATTTTTTGACTAAATACATTAAAGTTCGGTTATAGTGACTTCGTAGGGACCGGCAGGATTGTTCAGTATAGCCGGAGTTCATTATATCCGTATAGTGAACGGACCCTACATTTTAATAATTGTTCATTATATCCAAATATTTTACTATAAATTCAGATATGTCGATGTAGAGAAGTACTAGGTGATAAAAATTTGCTTAAGACTGAATACGGTTATGTTCTCATGATAATACTCCCTACCAGCATCGAGTACTTCTAACCAACAACGAATATGTTTCATGACTGGATTTGACTTTTAATCTGTAGTGTGTTAACTAAAACTCACTCTGAGGTTCCATCAAAGTTGTTAGCATAGATGAGCATAGCAGAATAAGGAAGAATTCATTGCGGAATTCAGACCTATTTCATGCGTGTTCACTATAACCGGACAAAATGACTCTCGGGACAGGTAGGATTGGTTCACTAAGGCCGGAAGTTCAGTATAGCCGATTTCATTATAGCCGGATTACTTAACACATAATCTCCCATTTGCTTGGTAGGGACCGGACAGTGTGGTTTGCTATAGCCGGAGTTCTTTTATACCCTGGGTCACCATAGCCGAACTTCACTGTATATGGAAATGTTGGTTATTCTAATCAGAACTGGGGTCTCTCATGCAGCAAAACAGTTGAGTTTTTACCAAGTAGTAAAAATCTATATTCATTTCGAATAATTATTAGGTGCNATTTCATTATAGCCGGATTACTTAACACATAATCTCCCATTTGCTTGGTAGGGACCGGACAGTGTGGTTTGCTATAGCCGGAGTTCTATTATACCCTGGGTCACCATAGCCGAACTTCACTGTATATGGAAATGTTGGTTATTCTAATCAGAACTGGGGTCTCTCATGCAGCACAACAGTTGAGTTTTTACCAAGTAGTAAAAATCTATATTCATTTCGAATAATTATTAGGTGCGAGACTAAAGAGACAAGAAAAGATTCGATAAAAAAAATTATAATGCAACCATTGTCCCTGATTCAAAAACTAAAGTCAAAATTTTAATTCTATTCACCTAACTTAGGTTAATTGTGTAGCAACTGAAATTAAAGGTAATTTTACTTTTTTAAATTTAATTTTTTTATATTACAAATATGTGTTGCCTAATTTCACTTGAGTGTATGCATACCAGATTTTCAAATAGTGAAAGTTTTATGATGCCTTATAAAAATTGAAATGAAAATCAGATGAAATTGGATTGAAATAAAGAATTCGGATTATAAATATTAAAGTTGAAATGATAATTGTGAAATTGAAGATTAGATAATAATTTGAGAAAGTCGTAAGTAGCGTTAGAAGAATAACTACAGTGCAACCATAATTAAAATTTAAACTGCCTAATTTCGAATTATTTCCGTTTAGCTAAGGAATCAAAATTCAAGCGAAACAGAAATAGAGAAGTTATTAAAGAATAAAACTATTGCAAAAGTCCGTTATTAAAAAAAGGAAAGGTTACAATAAATTACAGCCAAAAAGTGAAAGTAGTGAAAGTGGCCATAATTAAAGTTTCCAGTGGTTTTAATCCTAATATTTCTAGATGGTTACGAGGAATCGGTAAATTTTTTCAACACATTATAATTAACTAATAATAAATCGATAATATCGGAATTATAAGTAATGCCAAATTTGTTTCAAGCGACAATGACACTCTCAAGGCAATTTAGTGAATTTGATAATGGAAAAATTCTAGTTCTTGACTAATCCGGTGACTCAAATTGACAGATTGCTAGATTACTAGCAAAAACACCTGCATCAATAATTTGTTAAAAAAAGCGAAAACCTGAAATCCAAATTGAAACCAGGGCCTAAAGAAAAACTTTCATCACGTGACAAGCGACGGATAATTGTCCATTCAAGCAACAATCGACTTCTTTAAAAAAGATGAAGTAAAATTTGAACCTCTCCGTATGCAAGGAAACCGTTCGAAAGTTGCTGGAAAAATCAAAATGCATTGAATTTGCAAAAACTCAAGAAACCGCCACTTTCTCCAGCCCACAGAGAACGTCGATTAGTTTAGGCCAAGGAGAAAATTTCTTGGAAAAAAGATCGGCGGTATATAGTTTGGGGCGACGAAAAGATGTTCAACCTTGACGATCCTGACGGGTTTGCATTTTATTGGCAAGGAAAAACTCTTATTTTCCAAAGGGTACGCAGGAGAGGGTTGCGTATTGATTTGGGGGGCGTTCAGTTTCCATGGCTAATCACCTCTGGCCTTTCTACTCGCCGCCAAAATGCTATCGAGTATCAAAACTATCTGTTGCATAAACTGATCCTTCATTTTGCAAAGGTAATGGCGTCTTGATGCAAGAAAATGCCAGTTGCCACACGGCGAATTCCACAAAGAACTTTCTCCAAGCGAGTGAAATTCCACTGGCGCCTCACCCTGCACTTTCTCTAAGATTTAAATTTTGTCGAAAACCTATGAGGCGACGTCGTGAGGGAGATACAGGGTGAGTAATCTTTTTTAGTACCCTCTTTCTCTACTTTCACCATAGCTCCTCCCAACCTATGTGGTTGCTTGGAATATTTGCGGATATCAAATCAAAAGGATTATTTTTTAAGAAAGAGGATTCTAATAATGGCGATGGTGAGAGGTGGTTAGTTGAGTGAATTAAGCCAAAGTAGAGAATGGGGTATGATACCTTGGGATGTACTCCACCTCGCTCAACAGAGAACCTGCCGACCCCTCACTCTGCTTCTCTGCTTTATTTTTGTGCGAATACGCCATGCTGTAATTCTAATTGGTCCTTAACTGAGAGTAAAAACCAAGTCCAGGAATGACCCTGCTGCACTATGCTTCTTAACTAAGTCTTCACTTTTTCAATTCAATTGAGACAAAAAGTGAACACTACTTACAAAGCATATGCCACACTCTCATTTCTTTTCAATCTAAATCCCGCCCACTTGTAGCTTTTGGTTATTTCTTTCAATATTCTGCCGTAGCCGACTGTCAATTTTAATATAAAACCCCCTCGCGGTGACATGGAAAAATGACGTCATGTGAAAGCATGCTTTCTAGGGTACTAAAAAAGATTACCCACCCTGTATATGATGAAGGGAAGCTGTTCTGTTCGGTAGAAGAGTTAGAAATGACGATTGAACTTGCTTGGATCGAGATTCTCAATTCAAGACTAAGAAAAATGGTTGAATCAATGCAAATAGTGGATCAACTAAATACGAGTCCATTAAATTTTGTCAAAATATCCATAACCTAAGCATTCACTAGAATCTTTAATTATGGTCACTTTCACTGCTTTCACTTTAGTTTTTTGGCTGTATTTATTGTAACCTTTACTTTTTTAATGCGGAATTTTGCAATACTACTTAATTCTTTAATATCTGCTCTGTTTCTGTTTCAGTTGAATTTTAATTCCTTCGCTAAGCTAAAATAATTGGAAATTAGATAATAGAAACTTTAATTCTGGTTGGAGTGTAAAAGGAGGCTTGTAATTCAATTCCTTTCTAGTTAATTTTGTGAGTTTGACCAGTTAGAAAGAAGCTTGACAGAGACATGACTGGCTAGAATAAGAATTTATTTGTGGATCACAGATATGATTTGATTCTGTTTAAGTAGATGGTGGTGGCTATAAGGTACATCTGTTGGAAAGGAGAGAATGGAGACGAGGATCAATAGAGGACACACCGTGTCTAGCTCAACAAGCACTACTCTAAAAAAATGATAACAAATATTCTTTTATAACTAGGAACACCTAAGACCTAACAACAGCCTAAACCACGTTACAGAAAGTCTCCAGCTCTCAACAGTTGAACAAATTATGAGAAATTACAACTAATATCTAAGAAATTCATAAAACATGATTTACAAACAAGAAAATGGCACGTAACTAAACCCTCTTCCAAGTTCTCTTCACTCACATCTTTCCCAATGGCTCCTTCATATCCATTCAGATCCTCTGGATTAAATTATGATGAAAATTTTATTAATTTAAATCAACAACGGCTGCTGGCAGTCGTACGATTCTCCTTCAAACAACCGAACCAGCTAGCTCAGTTTTAAAATTGAAAAAAAAAGAACTAAATACTGATATTGAACATTAAAATCCACTAACATCTGAGAATGGTTATGAAGTCGTTAAAAAGTCCTACATAAATGACTGTCTAGTCCGGAGGATGACTGTAGGAGAAAAAGTAGATAAATCAATACATGCAAGCCATCAGAAGAGTGATATTCTCAACAAGTACCTTACACAAATATGGTTACAACTAGATTATAGTTTGCGAATTATACTCGCCAAATTCATCATATCGAAAGTCCCGCCAAGTTCATAATATATAAAGTCCCTGTTTAGAACCTTGAGTTGCTTAAGTACGAATCTTTGTATTAGGACTGATTGTAGAAAATCTGGAGAATTCTAACTTACTCTGGGGTAAGGTGAGATTCGGAATGATGGTGGGAACGTTTGATTGTCTCTTTCTTGGGAAGTACTATACTCTTGTACTCTGACTGAGGAATGGAACAACTACAACTAAAAAGGTAGTATAAAAAAGTCACACGATAAAAATAGAGGAATGGATATTTTTGCGTCAGGGTATGGAAATTGGAACGATGAAGATTTAAAGTATTGAGATGTTAAGGAGAGCGTGAATCCATTCCTAGTTAGAGTAATGGTTCAACATAGTTCTCAGGGATGAGTCCTGTCTTCCCTCGAAGAGTCCCTTCCAGCCACCCTGGTTCACACGATGGTCTCACTGCAACCAAATACCAACACAATACACAGATATTAGACTCACTCAAAAGTTTTAAGTCCAGTGAGGACTTTGTGCCTATCTAAAAGATAATCTTTTCCACTCAACTCACCACCGGTAAGGAGTCGACTAACGGTTGTGGTTTAAACCTTTCGTCATGAAGGTTTGTCATTAAAAAAATATTTCTTTTTCTTTAACGCTTAATTCCTACACAAGTGTGAAGAAAAACCCTGGATATGGTAATACAGTGGAGCAGGTTTATAAAATGAATTTGGTTTGAAACAATGTATTTGCCATGAAGAAATATCGCTCTCTAATAGCCACGATTAATAACTTTTATATAATCATCCGTTGTAAGATCAGAATTCTCCGTGAAAATCTATGGCCTTATAAATGTGCTCCACTGTAATAAGAGGGAATCTCATCGTATTTTAGAGAAAAAAGTCTATATTGTTACCATTTTCTTACCGTTTGAGATAACTTCGTTTGGTTCAAAGGAAAGTTCTCCATCGTGTTCTCCAGTGCATGCGTAGAGGGTCCTTGCGCACTTCCTGTAGAAAGAGGTAGATTAGAATATTATTCAAGTAGAGAATTGATATTAGATATATTGAGTTCTTACGTGAATTCGTATTTGGTAGCTGAAGAAAGACCTCCGCTCGAGAAATCACCTTTCGGTAAACCTATATACATTTCAAAATTACAAACTTCAAGTAAGAGTAAATTCAGAGAAGCTCTACGAGCACATTTAACTAATTTTTCAATGAGGTAATTTGAAAGTGTTGGTTTCGAATATATTGAGATGTTTCTTACGTGGGATGTATTCCTGTCCGTTGAAGAGAGGGTGGTCAGGAGGTGGCTGGTAGGGTGGGGGGTGAGTTGGGTGGGACTGGAGAGGTAGGCCTGGCCACGAGGCCACACTTTCACTACTGCTACTCTCCGATCCAACACCTGCGTCACCTATAGCACCACAAATTAAAATTTATTATCTTTGTTTCTTATGTTTGAAAAGCTGGGTGAGTTCGACGGATGAAGAGAGAAGGCGAAGGGTTTACCAGTCTTTGAGAGGAAGGGCTGTGAGTGGAAAGTCCTGTTCTTGGGTCGGAGTCTGGATCCTTTGAGAGGTTGGATGGGGAGAGGGACGGAGTGAGGGAGAAATGGGAGGTCAGTTGAAGAGGAAGAGTGCGAAGAGGAGTGGGCGGAGTCAACAGTGGTTGTGGATTGGTCCATAGGCCGAGAGAGGCGTTCCCAGGAGGAGAAACCCCCGTTCCTCCCATAGCTCCGACCACCTCCCTGTAAAGGAAAAGAAGACCTATTTCATTTTCTATCATTTTCCTAAAAAAAGCATGAGCTTTCGAATGCAGCCATAAGAGAGAAGTCTCCTTGCCATTAGTAAGCCTGAACAGCGAAGATGGAGGATTTATGTACTTACGTCTAACCGTCCTACCTGTCTTCTTTTAATACCAAGCATCCGCAATTATAAATACTTGTCTCAATGAATCATGTTAGATCTACCTACGATTCCTACCAAACTCTCTTCTTATATGACTTTATTATGGAATGCTCTTCTTTCATTTTCAATTTTTAAATACTTGCCTTGCTACATAATTTTTAGAGAAATCACTTCGCACAGGAAATCTCAAGGTTGTTATGAGAAATTAAAAAAAAACTTCTCTAATCCATACCTCCACTATTTCAAAAATATTAAAAATTTTCCAATTTGTCGTTCTCGTAATATAGGGTAATTTGAAAGTAGTTCCGGGCTTTTGAAAATATGTAGCTCTTTATTGGGTTGACAGGAGTCTCATTTTTGATTCATTGGAAAACTGAATGTCAAGAAGAAATATTGGTCTCATTCAAAAAGGTTAGGAAACAGCCTCACTAATTTCAATTCATAATCAAGTGGAATATTTTTAATTTAGCATTAGGATTACCATGGTGGCTTTTATTGTCGCAAATTCAAACAATCCGTTTAAACTTTTTTAAACCACTTTTTAAAGCACCCAAATCTATGTCGATCAAATAATTCAAGATTAGTTTAACAAAATTTTCCATGCCAATCGTAATGCTAAATTAAAAATTTTCCGTTTGATCATGAATTAATCCTAATAATGATGCCCCGTGAACTTTGCGATTGTGTCAAATTCCTTCTTGACATTCAAGTTTCCAACGAGTCGAAAACGAGACTTGTATGTCTGCCAACTCAAGAAAGAGGTACAAATTTTCAAAAGCACGGAGCTACTTTCAAATCACCCTGTATGTTAAAATATAACCTTGGAAACAGAGTCAGATGTCAGTCCGACATAGAGCTTCAAAAAAAAACGAAATTTGAAAATTTGTCTAGTGATGGAGTAACCTTATCATAGACGTTTTTCAAAATTCCTCATTAATACTTTGGTAAATCTCATCCTTATTCTCAAGACCTTTCTTCATGGAATGTTAGGTGAGAAATTTCGTAATGGTCACAATGTCATGGTGAGTGTTTCTCGTTGAGAAAATTATATAGACTAGAAAGTTAATTGACTGGGTGCGATGGACTCACGTCTGGCTTCTGCTCCTGTAAAAGAATCCCTGAGCTCGTGGATCCTTCTTTACCACTTTCAGTCGGTAGCGGCAGCGACTGGAAAATCTGGAAAAGTATTATTTTCTTTAACCTAATGCCTTAGAATACAAATGACATCATCCATCAAAAATTAAAAAGCAATCTTAGACTATTAATACTATATAATAATTATTATTATATAGTCTTAATAACCAAGCAAGCAATAATAATATACAAAAGTAAAACAATTCTTTTTGTCTGCGAAGGTCAATGTATGGGAAAATACCGTGTTTTTCGAAAAAATACGTATAATACCGTATAATACCTACAGTGATGACAAATACGGATAATAGTTATAGTACCATATAATACCTGTGATGAAAAATACGTGTAATACTGTATAATATACAGTATAATACCTCCAATGATGAAAAATAGCAAAATAGCATTCAACACATCGTGAAATACATCTTGAACTTAAAAAAAAACTAACTTTATGGAACTATTTAGCCTAATACGATCTATGGAACTATCGAGCGTAATCTCTACTAATAAGATTTGAAATTAAAATTAATCTAAATCCAACACCTTACCAGGTTTTGTTGACTCAGAGTTAGTGTGAGTTTGATAGTGTTTCTTCAAACCATTGATTATGGCCCCATGATTCCATTCACATATTTTACACTTTGTACAATTAATACCACTTACTTTACTAGGATTAAACTCCTTGTAAAACGAGAGGGCTCCCAAGTAGAAATATAATTAAGAATAAAAAAAAACTTGTCAGTAGAATATGCAAATTAAACCTTGACTTTGTTAGTGTGAAAGAGCATCAAAAACACACAAAAACATACTAAAACTATGAATGAGACCATTGTATTTTTTAGGGATGCCCCGAAACTGGAAAAATGAAGTTTCGGCTTCGGCCGAAACTTTTAGTGCAGTCTCTTTCGACCAGGCCGAAACCGCCGAAATTTCTCACTTGTCATGATTGAGAAGCATGATTCATCTTTATCTCGAAGTGTTTACGTTTTAGTTTAATTAATGAATTTAAACTATTCCTGTTTGTTTTTTTCTCCGTTTAGCTTTAGTTGGTAATTAACTACTTGACTTAACCATATAGTGAATATATAAATGTGACGTAATGGACGAAGCGGATGAAGTAGAAGTGATTGAATCCTGTGAAGAAGATTCAGTACCTACTGCTTCTACTTCCGGTCAGTTATCCAATTTAGTCAATATAATCACAAAATTATATACCGTATTTCTTGNACCTACTGCTTCTACTTCCGGTCAGTTATCCAATTTAGTCAATATAATCACAAAATTATATACCGTATTTCTTGGTTTAAATCCCCTGGGGAATTATTATTTCAAACCGGGCAAAAGGTGAGGAATTATTAATTGGAAATGAAAATTTTCCTTATTTTATAGTTGTTTATTTCTTATAAGAGGTAAAAAAGTACAAATAATGTAATTTTCTTACCCATGTCAGAGATATCTGATACTTTATTGGCTTTTTGTCGCCTTCTAAATTTTTAATTTTCCTCTTTTCAGGTAATTTTACATAAAATTGTTACTAATTTCGCGCCTGATAAGACTTTTAATAATTCCTCATGGGGATTTATTTCGAAGTTGGGAATTATTTTTTCTAACTAGCCAAAAGGTGGGGAATTATTTCGGGGGAGGAATTATTTCGAGGTGGAGAATTAAATCGAGAAATACGGTAACATATTTTTATGCCAAATTAAAATAATTCGAGCACTGAGATTAAAAATAAAATATTCTTCAACTCTCAGTAGCACTAATATAATGTAACTGTTCGAATAGACTTGTCCAGGATTGGAAATATTAAAAATAAATAAGCTGGATTTCACTGGAATCTCATGTTAAATTTCGACCGAAATGGCCGAAATTTGCGTTTGGGTGTTTCGGCGTGGCCGAAACTGGCCGAAATCATAAAATACGCAGTTTCGGCGGCGGTAATTTCGGCGCGCCGAATATTCGGGGCATCCCTATTATTTTTCAATGGTGTATTATACAGGGTATTATACGTATTATACGTATGGCAGACTGGTGAAAGGAATGAGAAAATCCAGGGCGGAAAACAAATGAAGATAATTTGGCAGAAGTAATGCATAATCCAAACTAATGAGTATAAGATTATTCTCTGAATGAGTGAGGTTAACTGACAGAGGATTCGAATCATGAGCCAGTCAATAATAGTAGCTGTAATTCTTTCGTACTTTGTCGTAGTTGTCAATGAGTATCTCCACGATGACATTGCAGAATTTGATGTCCATAATGGCGGCGACAGACTCTTCCTCAGGTCGAAGAAGAGTTGGTCCGAAGCACACTCCTAGATTGCTCACCGTCATCTTATTCTTCTCGCTCTTGAGACCGATTCTATAAAAATATCAATTATCTAAAGTATCTTTGTGTTTAAAGTTACAAGTTTGTTCAAGTATACGCTTTAAACTTGCTCTCATGATAAATCATAAAAAATTTATCAAACTTCACTAGAAATTAAAAAATAAATAAGTGGTTAATGTTTACAGCGCACTACAAGGGCGCTTGAGGTTCGGCTGACCTTATGAAATCCAAAACTCCATGTCTTAAAAATTTTGTGGCGCACCCAACCTCGACTCTGCCTAACCGAGCAGAACTCGTACCTTACTTAAAAACTCCAACAAACGAATCGAACCCACACAGAAACGGGTCCAGCTCGATGCGGAGTTCATGAAATTTTTGCTAAACTCAAGGTTCGTCGAACCTCCAACATCCACCTGTCAGATTGGGAGTTCGAGGTTCACCAAACCTGGTGCAAAAAATATGGATCGTACCAAACCCTCAGCACACTCCGACCTTGCCGAACCGAGCCGTGCCCTTACCTAATTAAAAAATCCAACCCACGAATCGACACTGCACTGAGCAGGATTCAGTTCGGAGAGTGGTTCAATGAATTTTGTCCATACCTGAATGTTCACTCAATCTCAAGTCTGACTACACAATACAGCAGATACTGCAGTATAAGCAGTCAAACCACTAAGGTTTGGTTCACTGGAAGCTACTTTTATAACCATAAGGTGACGCCACACTTGCAGGCAACTTTTTGCTGTGTGTTGCGTTAACGTTTTTTCGCAGCAGCAGTCAACTTTTGTGTTGTGTTCACACATAAAGTGTTGTGAGTTCACACACAGAAACAATTTTGAGAGAAAGTTGCCTTTGCAGACACAACCAACTTTTTGATGAGGCTAAGCTCCCTCCTTCCATAAATCAACCAATCAAGAAGAAGCAACTTTTTCTGTTTCAAAAAACAGTTTGGTCGGACGAAGCTGGAAAAAAAGTGATGCGCATCAGGTTTTTTTACTGCCAAAAGAGAAGCAGCTCCGTAGTGTGAATGCGCAGTTTTCTGCTGCCGCCTCAAAAAAGTTGTAGCAACTTTTGGAGAGTTGTCACAGGGAGTTGTGGCAGGAAGTTGCATCTATGTGTGAATGCACAACACGCAGTTTTTTGCTTGCCGCGTCACAAAAGTTGTAGCAACTCGTCTGGTGTGGCGTCACCTATACTCTTTGGGTAGAGAAAGAGTGAACCAAAGGGAAATGGCCAAATCATCTCCAGAACAAAACTTTTTTTAGGGAAAATACAAACAATTTCAGAAAAATTTAAAAGTAGAGAGGTAAATTTTTTAAATCAAGTCTCTGCAAACCACTACAAAAAAAGTTATTTTTTGAAAATTAAAAATTTGTAATATTTATTTGTGACGTAACTGATGATCTCGGGTGTCTGAATTGAATGATGCAAAATTACAATTTTCAAAAACTCATAACTTTATTTGTAATAGTTGCAAAGACTTGATTTAAATAATTCTCCTCTACTTTTTCATGATCTTTCTGAAACTGTTCACACTTTCCCCCCAAAAAAATCTTTGTTTTGAAGATGATTTGACGATTTTCCTTTGGGTCACCCTTTCTCCAGGTAAAGAGCAAGGTACAAAAATAGTTTCCAGTGAACCAAACCTTAGTGGATTGACTGTAGCATGGAGAAAGCCCTAAACTGCAAAACTCGTGTATAACAAAAAAAAATTAGGGGTTGAAAAGTCCATATCTTATTGAATTCTAACTCACATCTAAACTCACCTGCTTAATGTCTTACTTATTTCTGCGTGACCATGCAATTGGAAAAACTCACTGTATATTTTATTTCTGCAAGTTACATGTTGGACAAAGCCAGATTGAGAAAACTCAAGGATTAAAATAGAGCAAGCAGAGAATTTGCGTTGGGAATTTTAGGAGTACCTGTGGAGGTGTCCCATGAGGATGTCTAGAATTTTGAAATTATCGTCAGGAAGTCGGTGGACCACAGCATGGATAGCTCCCACTCGAGTCACACGCCGTTCTTCCTCTGAAAGAAAAAATAAACACNGAGACTTTGCGTTGGGAATTTTAGGAGTACCTGTGGAGGTGTCCCATGAGGATGTCTAGAATTTTGAAATTATCGGCAGGAAGTCGGTGGACCACAGCATGGATAGCTCCCACTCGAGTCACACGCCGTTCTTCCTCTGAAAGAAAAAATAAACACAAGCTTAACTAAACCAACAACTCACTCCATTTAAAATATACTAATGAAAATATGGACGCAGGATACTCAAACCCATTTTCCCGACTTTAGACCTTTACCCCTTGTTTTTTTTAGTTATTTTTTTCATCACTCCTTACACTGGGCCATATCAAATTTCAAATTTTAGAAACCCATCCATGAGCCAAAATTTATTTTTAAACCCAGGGATTGAATGGGAATTCCTGATAAGTAGAAAAGGAGTGAAGAGTTGAGCACATACTTGCTGCTTGGATGAATTCCTCGTGAAGACGAAAGGTGAAGATGGGCTCTGGGAGGTTCCTGAAGAAAGTTTTAAGGGCTGAAGTGATGGTCTTGGTTTCCCATTCACATCTGTCCTTCAGACACACACCCTCACCTCGTCCATCCAATCCTAGGGACAGAAGTTTTGAGACTTTGGAGCTCACGCCCACCAGTCGGTAGAGACCCTGCTCCTCCAGACCACGTCTCTCCAACTCTCCAATGCAACGCTCCACAAAACTAAATCCCCTCCCGTCCAACACCGTCTCCTCCCCTCGCACCACCTTACTTACAGACGTCTGAAACACAACAGACAGGTACTTACTCTACTGGGTACAGTTAGACATAAGGACTATACAATATAGAGACATGCGTCCATGCAGTTCTAACACTTCCACGGATAATATGCATGTTGATCCTAATAAATTGTTCCACTAATCCAATATTTTCCTTATTTTTTGTGGGTNACAGACGTCTGAAACACAACAGACAGGTACTTACTCTACTGGGTACAGTTAGACATAAGGACTATACAATATAGAAACATGCGTCCATGCAGTTCTAACACTTCCACGGATAATATGCATGTTGATCCTAATAAATTGTTCCACTAATCCAATATTTTCCTTATTTTTTGTGGGTCTCCACTTATGAATCGATAGTCCCTTCAAAAGTACTATCCAGAGAGTAGACTGTCGTAAGGCCCTGATTTTGCATTCCATTCATTCCCCGTGCCCTTATTTCCCCGACTAGGCAAAGTGAAGGGTACTACTAACATGTGACTCAATGCTGTTTACTAAAAGACAAAAATCAAGAGACAACATTTTTGTCTCTACTTTGTGCTCTTCAAATGGTTGAGCCCCTCGTGACAAATGTTTTTTCTTATAGGAACAAACTTTTATTATCTAGACAGGAAGTTGATGTGAGAGTGAAGGGGATGGGTCCTAATAAGTTAGATGAAAGAATAAAGTTCAGATGATTTCACTACTCAACTGCTCAACAAAATTTTATACAAACCCTTACATCTCAGAAAGAAGTATACATGAAGAAAGTGAATTAGATGTGAGTTAGGATGGAATGATATAAGTGGTTTCCAACACCCTAATTTTTTCTCCATTTAGGTTTCTACATTTAAGAATTTCTCCATGTATTCTTACTTCTGAGGTGCAGTATAGAGGTTGTTGGACACAAGTGCTTACAGACTCTTTCCCATCCATGGCTTCAATCCAGAGTCTCCTGTCTTCCTCCGATAAGGCCTGGAGTGTATAGAAAATACCGCTTCGTCCTTCCGCCCACACGTCGAAACAGAATCGTTTTTCGATCGTCTCGCTCATGCGTCTTACACATGACTTGACCAACAGCTCATCACTCCCTACCTGAGAATCAGACAATAAAATTCTTACATTACAGACATAGGGGATTTCATGAGCTCAAATATGTACTTAGATTATAACTGTGGGAATTCCAAATTCGGGAATGAAAATGTGGGTGGTTTTGCAGACGCGAACGGCTCTTCGCATTCCACAGTTGAGTGAATAACTTTCGCATGAACTTTCTGAAACCGTAAGAAATATCACCAGAAAAATAATTGATTCATGGAGTTCAACTGATAATAGTCTATGGAACCAGAATTTCTCCAGCAAAGAGCATGGGTCAAAAGTAACTTCCAGTAGTGACAACATTACTGGTTAGAGTGTATCACTGAAAGTAGTAGTAAAGGTTCGTTGGAAAGGTTATTTGGATTCCACTTATTTTAGTAAATTACTAGTATATTTGTCCAGCTATGGGTTCGAGGTGACGGGAGAGTGGGAGAGTTATATAGGTAGACGCCATTGCATTGTTAGTACTCACACTTTCCTCCCAAAGTTGTATTTACCATAGTAATAGAGTAGTGTAAAACTCATGCCCTATATGGATAATTGTATAAAAAGTAGGCAAATTTCTCACAATTTTCCCTGAAACCTGGTTATAAGCGATCATGGAGAACTTCCGTCGTTTCTTTTCGTACATACAGTAGAATTTGGTCCAGGTCGTGCCGAGGGCCTCTGAAAAAAAAATAGAATTTTAGTAACGGAATCTCAGAGCAAGGACAGGATTCTCCTTTGATTTCTAATCCGAAAAAATTGTAGAGATGGGAACGGAGATTTTGGCAAGACTGTAGAGAAAGAGACAAGTAGAGTCAATTTTTGGAAGCAAGTTTTTGACAAACCGAAAGAGAATACTTTCCGTATGTCAGAGCATTATGAATCGTAAGAGTAAAGAGCTAGTTCTTAAGGTGTAAATGGAAGAGACTTTTGACCAATTATTAACACTTAATTTAGGAGATAATGGATACAGCTTTTAGAGTCCTAGCTGTTCCCACGAAAGATGAGATAAAAAATTTATTCCATCATCTTAAAGAACTCGCTGTGTAATAAACGTACTCTTCTCCATGAGGAAGAGGTAGCCTTGTCTCGCATATGTCCTGTCCAGCCCTCCGGGATCCTTCTAAAAGAGTTAGGAACAAAATTTAGGGAACACAGCGTGCTACCAAAAGAAGTAAAATAATTTTATTAAATTATACTCATTAAATCAATTGAAAATTCAGCTAACGGCTGTACCCATTACATTCACTTTTATAAGTTGTAGTCAAAGGGAAGTAGCTTGGGAGTTTTTCACTTTCTCTATAAAAATCCGATTCCTAAACAACGTTAGCATAGCGTGGGTCAATTTTTGACTATTATTTCGATTGACAAACGTTAATCTATTAGTTACATCGTCTCAAAATAACATCCAAAAATTTTAATTAAAAAAAAATCACAACTTCTGTTCNGTTAATCTATTAGTTACATCGTCTCAAAATAACATCCAAAAATTTTAATTAAAAAAAAATCACAACTTCTGTTCGTGGAGACTTGATTTTTTCTAAATCGTATCTGGTTTTCCATGCTTTTTCTAAACTGTTAAGTTTTCCAGAGANGTTAATCTATTAGTTACATCGTCTCAAAATAACATCCAAAAATTTTAATTAAAAAAAAATCACAACTTCTGTTCCAGCGACCGTGGAGACTTGATTTTTTCTAAATCGTATCTGGTTTTCCATGCTTTTTCTAAACTGTTAAGTTTTCCAGAGAAAAATATTTTTTCAAAATAAAAATCCCAGAAACCATAAAGACAGTAGGCTGTTCCAACAAAAAGATAACTGACTTTCTTTAACTCCACTCAATTTGAGTGGAAAATACTTTCTCCAGTTATTCTTTTTTTGGAACACCCTGACTTTCTCCAGCAAAGGGCATGGAGTTCAAAACTAACTTCCCATGTGTCTATGGTTCCTGGGAACGAGTGTAAACAATCTGCCCAACTACTATGGTCAGTGGTTGAGTGAGTGTTTGTACGAACGTACGGATTTCCTCAGTTCGAGCATCTTCTGCATGAGCATTTTCGTCTCGTCCCTCGTCGTTTCGAAGTTCTCTCTGGTCTAGAAAGAAGAAGAAGATGAGGCGTTGGAGGACGGGCTATCAAGGAAGATGAGAGAATAGTCCTTACGTGCTGAATCCTTTTCTGGAGGTCGAGCATGTAGGGTTTGGAGTCTGAGGCTACTTCGTGACCTTGGTGGTAGAAGGTGAGCCACCCGTACATGAAACCCAGGAGCTAGGGATAATAGAGATATGTTTAGTGAGAAAGTGGATAATTGTAGGTTCTGTTCTTACAGTCTCTACAAACTCGTACTTCTTGGCCTCCTGGACTTCTTGTAGGAGGAAGACGTAGTTGAGACTCGCCTGACAAAAGTGTCTCTGTTCCATTTCCAAGGATGCATCCGCCTGGAAGGGTGCATAGCAGACTAGGTCAGAGGTCAGACTCAGAGCGAAAGAGAGGTGAGGAGAAGCACTCCTTTTGAAATGTCAATGGAGCTTGAGAAGAGGAGAGAAGGTATCGATTCCGTCATGCGCTCAACACAGACCTCCAAGGAGATATCGTTACCAGGGAAACTTATCTCTTCCGCACTATCCACAGAAACTACCTCCTCATATTCAGACCCTGTCATCTACAGGCTCACTTCAGTTGGATTTCAACACTCGTCAATTTCATCTCCAACTTTCTCTTCATTTTTTACACATTCTTAACCACTAAAAATAGTTAACTCTCACTCTAAAGTTTCAATAACCAAATCTTCACTTCAAAAGTTCACTCAAGTTCCAAATCTTGTGATGGTGAAAAGAAATACGTCATCAGATTTGGTTGTTACAGTAGTCGACGGATATAAGACCTCTTTTATGGAGGGAAATCTTTGGATTTTATAACCATTGTGGTCTTATAATGGATTATTCTCCTATGCTAAATGCATTAGGCTGGTTAAAGACCACATCTTGGAAAGCGGGTCTTATAAGCAACATTGTCTTATAGCGGATGGTGTTATATCCGTCGACTACTGCATAACGAGCTGTTTTTATGTCTGATACAAGATTTATGTTGTTCAGGTCCATGGAGACTGGTTGTTTGGTCAATCCGCTGAAGAGAATCTAAAATGAACCTCATGTTGTTGCTAAAAGCAGATTGTTGTTGGTTCGCTCAGCCAGTCTCCATGGAAAGAGTAGTAGTGGGATTTGAGACTATAGGAGAGGGATATGGTACTTGTAGCATTGTAGGATATTGAGAATTGACAGTACCTCCTGAAGGACGTTGTCCTGTTTCTTGGTCGAGAGGTTGAGGTATCGTTCTTGGCTCTGACAGAACTTCCCACTCTGCTTTTCGAACTTCTTCTTTCCCTCCTACAGAAAAAATGAGACTTTCAGAAATTCAATCCTTCCTCTGAAATAAGAGGATGAGTAAAGACCAGTATCCTAGGCCTCTTATCCTTAACTGACAAGGATAATATGGATATGAATTTCTACTCCTCCTCTTCAATCCCTTTCAACCTCCTACCTTTACATTTCCTATCTTTGTTTTACGGAAGTCGTCAAGGGGCTTGATGAACTGGTCATTCGCCTTCTCCAACTATAACGATCACATGACAATGTTTTTGAATAATTTTTTTTTATAAAAAATATTCCCTACAAGTCTATCCCTTTCGTCCTCAATGGAAGCAATGAGTCTTGCGAATTCCTGTAATGACTGCGCAATCTCCAACTCGTCGTCAGTTTGCTTTGTCCCGATACACTCAAACCGAAAGCTCTCGAGTGAAGCCGCCAACGACCGCTGAGCCCGTGACAACACTGTAAAGGAAACAGTTGTCTCAAGTGCAACAGATATGTAGACATTATAACGTGTTCATGACAATGAGGTGGGAGATTAATTTGAATGACTGGTAATTTGCGGACATGACACTTCAGTGTCGCGATAGATGGTCACGGAAGGAGACAAGAGTGCTTACGTCTGGCGGCAGACAGAATGTCCTTAACGTCCTTCAGGAGGTTCTTGATCTGATGGCTTGTTCGCTCCAGTTCCTTCTCATGGGCATGGAGGTTCTGACGAAAGAAGGGACTGTCAGTGAGGCAGTCCCGAAACTCAAGTGCTTCCAGACCCATCGATCACCCACACTATCAAACAATTAACAAATTTTTAGGTTGGACTAAGGCAGCGGTTCCTGTTGCCTACTGCCCAGTGAAAAAATATAAATAGCTGTGAATACTGACCGCGCAAAAAAAATTCAAATTTTAACCAAATTCTAGACTTCTGCACACTTTTGAAGGGATTTTATTTGTGGCGCACTAATTCATTGAACACATTATATATTTTAGTGCGTCAAGTAAAATGTCCATAATTTCATCAAGTGATATTGTTATACCTGTACGGCAGTATTTAGTAGAGTTAGTGATCGGTTGTTGGAGCATTCCGTTCATGATTTGAAATGTCATGCTAAATTGGTTAAAAAGTTAGGATTAGCATATAACCCTCTAAGGGCTCATACAGATCATCTCAATATCGTCCCGCTTTAAAATAAAAGTTTCTGAAAGAAATTTTCACATAAGTTATCGGGAATCCATATAGTCCTCATGAATATACTTTGCTATAGTTTTATATGAGGCCGGGCCAAACAGCCTAGCAGAATTCACAAAATAAATACTATGCTAATGCGTGACTTCTATAGCCATGTTGAGGAGCAAAAGGCTTTGACGACTGTCACAGTGTAAAAAGTTTCATGCTCAAATATTCATGACGTTAGTTGCCGTAGTCGATCAAAACACGTGCATTTGAGTTGAAAATTTTATCTAGCGTTTAGAATATCACATTTTGGGTCTGGTTTTCCTGTGAAGCGTGAGGTATCAGCCCCACATGTAACTCGAGGTCGCTGTCATTTCTGCCAAGGAAGTTACAAAAATCGCAAACAAACCCTTAATCAGTGCTACGGCAAAACATCCAATGTAAGATCTAAATTGAATTGTTCAATTTTTCATCCAAGTCAAAAATATATACTGTATAAAATATATTACTAGTTTGTTAAATTTTTTTAGATTGAAATTACGAATTACTCAGTCGAGTCAATTAAAAAGCAGCTGATCGAAGACATGGTCATTAAACGAAATTTTGTACAAGATTGGTCGAAAAATTCAATTCCCTTAGTCCTTTGGAGCAATAGTCAATCATATCCTTCTGTTTTGACAAAAGTTCATAACAGAACCAATGTGATTGCTTAACTAGAAACTATTCGACTACTTTGGATTATAGAAAAAACTAGCTTAAATAAAATTTTCGTGCAAATGTCTAGAATTTGGTTAAAATTTGAATGCTTTTGCGCCGTCAGTATCCACAGCTAATCCGAGAGTATATAAACGCGTACGAACAATTATTCTGCCCTTTCCGTTTTATTCTGGTTTTTTAAGACTTTCTTTCTTTAGGTTTGATCTGTGTTTTTATTTAGGTTTTCTTTGGTTTTTTGTTAGGTTTTATTTTTATTTTTCTTTAGGTAGCAGGGTATTAGGTGTTAGGCATGAGGAAGATGCCTTTAATTTAAAAGATTTTTCTATTTAGGCATAGGTTTCGTGTAAGATGTTATATTCTATAAATGTTCCATAAATAATTGTACCCAAAATTTCAAGAAACCCAAACCCTTTATAATGTTTAATTCTGATCTGGAATAGGTTATAAATAATTTCACTCAAAGTAAGTAAAATATTTGTATAATCTGAAGTTAAGGAGATTGATATTGATATTGGGCTAGTAGTCTATTATTTATTTGGTAGAGTGAGGTAAAGTTGAATAGGGTTTAGGTTGATGAGAGTAAATGAAAATGGAAACTTTAAGATTGAAGGTTGTCTTACATTTGAATAGAATGGTGGGTTGGACATGGTCTGTCGACGTCTTGGTTGGTTGGATGACCTCTGACCTCTCTTCGAACCTGTCTCTCTCAGCTCAACGTCCCAAGTCAGGAGTTAGTTCCAGCTGGAGTAAAGAGAGAGGGACTTCCTCTCGCCAGACAACCACCACAATACAACCACACAATACCCGTGGACGTATTTTCAGACTTTACTCCACCTCTTACTTCCTACAAACACCCCCACAACATGGGCAAATTACCACACTTATTTATACTCTACTCCAAAAATAACTTACATATACACAGTCAGTCTTCTCAATTCAGTCCACCTCAACATTTTCCACTCAACTCAACTCGTAGGGTGCGAAGATCTAAACTACTCAACTCAACTGGAAAAACCTTAAACTCAATTACCTATTAGAACTGGAAACCTTTATTCGGGAATTGAAAAAAAAATATCTTGAAACTACTATACCCTTCCAGTCCCAACACTACTTATGGATACTATGGATAATTATGCTTAGAACGAAGCAAAATTACGTTAAATATAGGGATCAAATCGGCACATCGGCCATTTCAAAATAAATCGTTATCGGCCGATTTTCGTCTCACTTTTTGTTTTAGTTCTCTAGAGAAACAGACTCGAAATATACTAGTGAAAAAATTTACTTAACGTAACCTTTCTATTAATTTTGGAATTCAAGTAACTTTTTACAGTTCGAAAATAAAATTTAATTTAGGAAGGTTATGATGAAGGAATTACGAATTACTCGGCTATGTCTGGATTCAGACGATTACGAAACAGGCAATATTGTAACGATTTTTATTCGGGATGGAGTTTTTGCCATACATGTGGTCACAGCTTGTCCGTTTTGAGTTCGCTTTACATTGGGTACGGAAAATGTTTCCCATCGTTAATTTTTTTCGATAAGGTACGGATATAGTGTATACGTCGAGGGAACGGTACGGGTACTGATGTGAGCAGCTGTAATTTTTTACGTGAAGATATAGGTACGAACCCCAGATATACACGTCACACCTGGGTGATACACCGTACATTTACTCGTACGGGTATGTACGAAGGCTAAATTTTTCGAAGAGGACCCTTAATTTTTCACAATGTACAGCTACGGAGGTGGCTAAGTATGAGTAGGGTGTGTGAGCGGTTCAGTTTTTTTTAAACAAGATACGGGTACGGATGTTCGCAATACCTCAAAACGCCCACCTGTGCACGTGGTCCATTATGACAAATTATGGTAACGTTGATTGTAATCACTATTAAACTTTGCAGTCGCTTGCAGCTTGGAAATCCCATCTCTTATGATGGAACCTTTGTTATGACAGAGTTAGCGATGGAGAACATAATGGTATTTTCAGTTGCGAATAATGTAATGACTCAAATGTAAGTTTAAATCATAAGTGATTCCGATTTGAAATTTGATGCTGAATCGAATGTGCTAGGTCCCAGCCGTCTAGGTCGTCACCATATAAAGGTATATTCCCAAAACCACGACAATGACATTTTCTACTGAAATTATTGAACAAGTTCCCCACTCATCTCGATGTAAGTTGATAAAGAGTCACTTAACTGTTTAAATGTGCTATGATCGATCCTATTACTGTTAGGCACTTATTTAAAATTATGACGCAATGAAATCGGCCGCCGATTATATCGCTATCGGCCATATTTTTATATAAATCGGCATCGGCCAAAAAGTTGACATTGGTCGATCCTTAGTTGTCCACAAACCTCCCACAATGCTATTTGATACATTTCGTAGATGCATAAGTTCTCTTCTAACTTATAAAACAGTAAATGACTGATTAAATGACGACGGTGGTCTTATAAACAAAACAGAAATGTTTAATGCGAGAGAAATCGGAGACATTGCTAACTTAAGGGTAAGCTTATACTTGTATGAAAATTGAAATAAGTTCCGAGGGAGTATCCTGAGATTTCCGGACAAAATAGTCCAGTCAAATGTCCAAAGTGTGAGAGACTATTCCGCTAAAGTGCCAAACAAAACTAAGGAAATTTATAGCACAAAATACACTTTCTAAACAAACTGTCTTAGAAGTCGCTATGCAAATGCAATTCAATTCAGAAAATTTTCAATCCCCATAAACGGTCTGAATGAGAACTTGTACACTGGTCCGAGGAACCATGGACGTGGGGGAAGTTACGTTTTAAGCCCGCTTCCATTTGCTGGAGATACTTATTAGGGGGTATAACCTCCAATGTGGTAAATTTTCTCTCTCAAACTTTACCCAAATCAGGGAGGGTTTTTTTTTTGTTTACCGAATTTTGGGTAAATGGCTTCTCTTTTTCTCCCAATTTACGAAATCGGTCATAAATAAGCAATACCAATCACCACATGGTAAATGACCTCAAATACTGAAACTCATTTACCAACCAACTTGAAGGGTATACCCCTTGTATGTTTATGATTTATGGGATTTTTATTTTGAAAAAACAAATTTGTTTCTGAAAAATTGTAAATAGTTTCAGAAAAATGATGTTAAACCAATGAAAACATCAAGTTTTTAGGATCATTCAAACAGAAGCTATTATTTTTTTAATTGAAATTTTTGTATCTTAGTTTGGGACGATGTAACCACTAAGGCTGACATTTCAAAATAATATCCAAAAATTTTAATTTTCGAAAAATTATATCTTCTGTTCCAGTGATTGTCGAGACTTAATTTATTTCTAAATCCTGTTCTACTTTTACATGTTTTTTCTGAAACTTAAGTTTTTGAATAAAAAATAAAAATCCTATAAACCATACTTATTTTCCAGCAAAGAGCATAGAAAGTAACTTCCAATGTGTCTAGGGTTCCTGGGACGAGTGTAATGTGTTTGAGTGCAGAGAATTGCAGAGAGGGACCAACCCCACAAGTTTTGTTTTGTTCATGTTTTCCTAATGAATACTTTCTCCATTGCGTAGTGACTTTTAAGACATGCGTGTGCAAGGGAATTTTCCTATTTTTTCAATGAGGATGTATCCTATACCCAGACGCCATGCGGGTGTCTATTGGTGGGTGCTGTATCTTTGAGTTGTCTGGCTGAACCTCGGATCCTCCTCCTAGGCGGAAAGTGACTTTCCTCTCCCAATTGGATGGACAAACTTTCGAGGTTCGCCTCCTTCATAAGTGCAACAAGAATGTCCATCTCTCTTCGCTTTTCTGTCAAGGATGCCTCTATGGACAAAGTGTCTTTCTCCAGACTACTCCACAACCGCTCCACACCCTCTGTCTCTTCTCTCGCACTTTCAACCTCTCGACGGAGACTCTCCAGCTCCTCCTCTCGACTAGCCAGTTCTTCAGAAAGTGATCTAAACCAAACCATATACTTTTACAGTAGACTTTTCATCAACTCTTACCAAACTAATTCTCCTCCTACCAATCTCACTCCGAGTCAGATGTATTGGATAGCTTACCTGATGGTTTGGGTGTTGAGACGAAGGTCTTGCTCTTGTCCTTGGAGGAGATCTCTGAGACGATGGGTCTCTGTGCGTAGACATGTCTCTTCCCTCTCCACCACGTCTTCCTCTGTGTGGAGATGAGCGAGAGAGAGTACTTGAGTCTCTTGGTCGATGCTGAGACCCTCGAGTCGACATATCTCCTTCCCTGCTCCATCCATTTCCCGTTCCTCTTCCCGACGCTTTCGTTCCCAATATGTAATCTCAGCATCATGCTACGCAAAGAAAAGAAAATCCAGACATGGTTACCTGAAAAAACAACTTTTGAAGTTCACAGGTTAGGTCTTTGCCTGCGTGAGTTCGGCCTGCTGGAGAGAGAGTCTCTCTCTCTGGCGATTGATGAGATGTATGAGCCCGTTGTAGTCTTGAGGATAGAGATGAGGTGAGTTGTTGGGAGGAGGAGGTTGTCTATAGGGAGGGAGGTCCTTGGATTGGTTCACCGGAGTGTGAATGGGTGGTTGTCTGTAAGGAGGTGGAGAACTGGGTCTTTCCTCCTTACTTTCTGTTTTGGGTTCAATAGGACTCCACTGGAGGATGAACTGGACTTCGGAGGAGTGCTCCCCCCACTTCATCAGTACCTGTAAATCTCAGAACTTTAATAAAACCGCTAACTTTGTTTTTTATTAGGACAAACTCATGAGTTATATCCGTGGGAGTCATACCTTTAGAGGGAATTCGGTGGGTGCAAGGAGTCTCTCTGAGTTCCTCCAGCGCTCAATGAGAGTGAAACGGCCAGTCTTGCCAGTCGCGTGTGCCAATGCAAAAACCACGTCCTGAAATAATAGGAACCTTTCTAACTTACATTCTCACTTTAGCTCCTCCACTCATTGGGAAGGAGTAAAGCACCGTCCACTGATTGTTCCAGCCCATTGCACTACTACTAGTCTTAGGATTTTTTGTCAGGGTTTGTTAAGATAGAATGGGCTAATACATAATGAGGGAAGAATCCGTAAACGGTGGTTTAGTTTTAAATTGGAGTTCCTTATCCTACCTGACAGGTTGTCTTGTCGTTAACACCACAGACGATCCGTTGGAGACCTTCGACCCAGATCTTGAGCTCCATCACCAGAACCAGACTCTACTATCCATCATAGAACCAGAGTCATCTCTTCTCTCATCACCGCCTAATGTAAATATATTCCAATTATCATTTCTAAATAAATAGTCTACTAATAATTGTATTTAACTTTATAAGCGGAAAGTAGTCATAGATTAGTAGGGGGTTGTGGGTTGAAGTCAGAAGTATTCTTGTTTTCTTCAGTCTTCGGCACAATAGTCACCCGTCCCATCCCCGTCCCGTCTTTGGCTAAATTTTTTTTTCGTCTTTTTATAATAAAAGGTTTCCCCGTCTCGTCACAGTCTTTAACAAAAAGAAGGCTTCCACGTCCCCGTCTTTTCAGAAAAATCGACTTCCGCGTCCCCGTCTTTTCAGAAAAAAAGTACTACCTTGTCCCGGTTCCGTCCTCGTCGCGTCCCCGTACTTTCTTAAAAGAATTAATACCTTCCCGTCTCCGTTTCCCAATAAAATTGGTTATTCTGTCCTGGCTTGAAATAAAATCTTTCACGCCTTGTATTATTTTTTCAATGAAATTACATTCCATTATCCGAAAATTAAACATTTTCAAATCTAATTTATTATTATATTGTCACGGGTGAAGAAAATAATAATTTATATTATTTTACTCCTTTGTTATTATTCTTATCTCTCCTCGAGAAGAGATAATAGATTTCTTTGTTTGAGTTTTTCTTTATCTTTTCTTATATTTTTTTACAACTGTGTAGTTGTAGAAAAATAATATTTTTATTATCATTTTGTTAGTCTTTCTATGCGGACTAGTTTTTTTATACTGTCTACGTGAGAGTATTGTTGTTTGTGTTGTTTGTTGGAAATAAAGCTTTTGTTTTATTTCATCGAAAGCAAAAATTAACTTTTGGTGTTTGATTTTGTTTTAGGTTTTTGGTTTATTTGTTCTTAGAGCTAAGTAGCTCTAAGAACAACAATTTGACTTTTATTGCGGTTCATTGTTGACCAAAAAAAGGTCAACAGTGAAGTAAATCGTAACAATATTTTGATTTCGAGTACCTAGTGTCGGATTTAAAGTTATGGGTTTCGATTTTCAATGGAGAATTATCGAACGGAGAATTGAATTTTGATTTCGCTTTGCCTTGTATGGGAAATTGGATTTCGATTTCGATTTCGAATTCGAATAAAAAATAATTTCGATTGGTTTAAGTTCGAAGTGTGGATTATTAAAAAACCAGTTGCACTACGGTTGCAACGCTGCCGACTGATCCTGATTTTGGCTGTACGATTGCAAGCCACTTTTACCCACATATTTTTAGATATAACCATGCGTTTTAACTTAGACTAGTGGAAATCGAAATCCAAATTATCTTCTCATTTAAAATCAAAATTCTGAGGCCCAAGATGGCCGAAATCGAAATCAAAATTTGCATTTCCATTCAAATAAGTAAAATTTTGAATATAAATTTTGTGTTAATTTTTATTTTTTATTGTAATAATAATTGCAAATTAAGTATGATTACAAAAAAATCGATTTCATGATACATACAATTCGGTAGACATTTTGAAAGTTAAAATCTATAAATTTGAGGTATTCGACATTAAAATCCATAATCCCAAGCGGATCGAAATCAAATTTCCATTCTCAATCGAAATCGTAATCCCATTGTCCACACAAATTGGAAGCATAATCGAAATCGAAACCCATAACTTTTCAGGCTCTCAAATTCGAATTCAGAACTTTTCGTGTTCTCGAAATCGAAATTTCGATTTCAAATGATCGAAATTTCAAATTTAGATTCGAGCTAAGTTACAAGTGTGGAAATAACATGCGTCACCCGTCCTATCCCCGTTTTTTGAAAAAAAAATAGCTTCATCCGTCCCCGTCTTTTGGTTAAAAAATCTTTCCCCGTCTTTAAACAAAAACAAACTTCCCCGTCCCGTTTCCGTCCCGTCCCGTTTCCTTCCCGTCCCCGTTCCGTTCCCGTCTTCTGAGAGAAGAAAGGGTCCCCGTCCCCGTCCAAATTCGTCCGGACAGGGACGGGATGCCGAAGACTGGTTTTCCGTGAGTGAAAATAATGGATTCCTAATCCTAAGGTAAAGTAAAGGTTAGAGTCGACTTGAAGTCATGTCTCTCCCCTTTTGGTATGGGCAGCAGTTTGACTAGTCAGGACTTCGGTATTTCCAGCTCTTCAGTTCTCACTAGTCATCACGAACCTAACCTAAGATTAGAGTATCTATCACTCTCCTCCTTCCTTCCTTCCTTCATCTCAAAGAGTCAGGAGATTAATTTCAGTTCGGGACGGGAACCTTGACAAGTGCCTTAGTCTCCTCTTCCCACTTGGTCATCTCGTCCTCTCACCTCCACAACCACCACCTCTTCTTCCAGCGACCTAATTTATAAGGACCATCCACAGAGACATGTCACTTACTCCAAAGAGAAACGACAAGTGAGCCCATCCCAATTATCAAATTTTCTCTTACAATTAACCCAATTCTTTTATCTAGAATCTCCGCCAAGGGGAGCAGCATTCCCATCCCTGGTTCTCATCCAACTCCTAATTTCAATTCTATCAACAAAACTATCGCTAAGGACTCAACCAACAAACCACAAGGTAGAAAACAATACAAAGGACATGCTTGGTTACAACACTCTAAACACACCTCTCAATTTACACCCATAACACTACGAGTTTAAATCCCTTGTCATTGTCAACGGATTTAACAAAGTAAANTGTCAACAAAACTATCGCTAAGGACTCAACCAACAAACCACAAGGTAGAAAACAATACAAAGGACATGCTTGGTTACAACACTCTAAACACCTCTCAATTTACACCCATAACACTACGAGTTTAAATCCCTTGTCATTGTCAACGGATTTAACAAAGTAAATACACCTTTCAAACCTTTACTCTCATCTCCAGAGGTCACCGAACCAATCATAAAATACCTACTCTGTATTTATTATCCAGTCGGCATTTTCCCGTTTGAAAAAATTCCGACTGGATAATAAATACAGGGTTACATTGTACATTCCTACCATCTCAACGTGTATGTCCCTATCAACTTTAGTTCCAATTTGAATTTATCTTTTTTTTAATTTCAGGTGTTAATGGGGGTTGCCGGAGCGGTTCCATGAGCCCACCTCCAGTTCACTCTTTTATACCTACTCCCAGGACGGGCGTTCAGAAACCACTATCCATTGACAAGACAAGGACCAACAAGTACTTTATTTAACCCATACCCAACTCAGCTGCAGTTAAAAATTTCCTTTTCTCGTAAAAATTTTCAAATTTTTTGGAGAATTTGACTTGGCCGTCAATAGTTCGTAATCTACGTGAAATTTCTTGTCGATATATGTATCATTTACACAAATCCACATCAAGTACCGTTCCTTTAATTATACGAGAAATATTTCCCACTTGTGGAATGGGTTCGCAGGCGGTCTGGTATGACCCAACTGAATTCTTAAGGTGGAAACGTTCTAACATTCCATGGTTGGCCCATAACCTAAGACCTTATAGACAATACCCAAATAACTACCCATCTCAAAATAGCTTCCTCCATTACAAAGTTTGATGTGGTAAACCACGGGAATGAGCCTTGGTGAAATAATAGTACTTAATTGTCATATCTCGTCTGTAGGAACGGGGAGTCAGTGGGTGGAGTCCAGATGAAAGTTCCCCCTCCACCAGAACATTCTATGATACAGAAACTCAGGCTCTTCAAAGAGAAGAGAGACGGCAAGAGTAAGTGAGTTATGTGGAAATTGGAATTTAGTGGTTGAGTCCAAATAGCTTAAATTTATTCTCACAATGAAAGTCATCTTATTATGACCTACGACGTTATCTTGCTGACTATTGAGATTGTTCTCTCCATAGTACTCTAGAATGAATAATTTTGTATTTAAGGTTCTGCTGGGAAAAGAAATTTTAATTCAAGCGGGTTCAGTTCAACCAAGTCAGAGCGGTCTGACTCATCCTTTTCCAATGACAAGTAAGTCTAAGGAGAGATTTCACAACCTACCTCTTGAGAGAGATTTAAAACTTACTTAATAGTTCCCTTGTGTCTTTACAGGAAGGAGTGGGAGTGGGCGGAAGTGGAGGAGGAGGAGAGGGGAGGAGAAAGTTTAAAGGGTCCAGTGAAAACGTCCAAAGCAGGCAGGACTTCATCCAGCAAGACGCAAGGAGTAGAAGAGACGCGTCCTTCGTTCCTAAGGAAAACAAAGGGAGTAGGAGTGGGAGGTGTGAGAGACCCTCGTCTGAGGTTCTCTGGCACAGGGATCCCCACTCCCCGTAACAAGAACCAGATGAGGACGGAAACGAAGCCAACAGCCGCAATCAAAGGAAACGCAAAGGGTCCGTCGACGCAGACGCAAACGCTAAACCGGAGGAACAGAGAAAAGACTGAGAAAGAAGAGGAAGAGCAGGACGAGGCTCTAAGAAATCTCCGACCAATGGAGCCCCTCCCTCGAAACACATCCTACAACACCCCTTTCTTCCAGCAAAACAACAGACGTACAAATTTATTACTCATTAATTCCTTCTATAGGTACTGATTTCCTTGTCTTGCTAGGAATAATAGTTACGAGTCCAGCCGAATCCTTACTCTCCTTCACCACAGACCAGCAAGACACCCCTAATTACAGGAAAATACCCACTGGTGAGAAGAAATTTTTTTCCAATTATCGACTTTCCTGACATGCCGGTTATTTCAGCAAGGATATTAAATTGAAAAAAAAAATCAAAGGATGGTATGCAGAAAAACATACCTCATTTTATTCGGTTCAATTATTTCAAATAGTGCATCTCCTAATGCTACATTAGCCCGTAAAAGGAATTTTTCGCTGAATTATGTCTTCCTTTCCAAAAAACTCTAACATAGGGGGCATGTGGCGACTATGTGCAGATAATTTTAATTTTGGTCATGTTCGCANTCTCGACTTTCCTGACATGCCGGTTATTTCAGCAAGGATATTAAATTGAAAAAAAAAATCAAAGGATGGTATGCAGAAAAGCATACCTCATTTTTTCGTTCGGATATTCGGTTTAATTATTTCAAATAGTGCATCTCCTAATGCTACATTAGCCCGTAAAAGGAATTTTTCGCTGAATTATGTCTTTCTTTCCAAAAAACTCTAACATAGGGGGCATGTGGCGACTATGTGCAGATAATTTTAATTTTGGTCATGTTCGCATCTAGGTAATTTTTTCAGACTTTGCACATGACAAGTCTACTAACAGGGCAAGTTTTTTCAATAAAGAAACTTAGCATGGCTCTTCTACATTCCAAGTGCGCATGCGCAGAACCTAGAGTATGAAATTCCTCATACAAGGTTAAAGAGTTAAAGGCTATGGTTAGGCTTGTGTTAAACTTGTGTTCACGAGTCTCCAAAGTCTTGAACTGTTTACTCATTTAGATCACTATTATTGAAATTCAATGCGGCTCTGAGGGCAACTTCCGTATTGCACCTGCAAAGTCGCTGAGAGTTACACTAAAATACTCCAATAGACTAAAGTTGACTACTTTTAATGAAAAATTTTTTATAACAGCTTCCTCTCAATAGTAAACTTACTTTAAGGTTGGTGAACCTTGAGGCCAGTGGATAGAAATCTGTTTATAACGGTGAGATTTTGTAAGATGGTATTTCACTATAAATTTCTCAGTCGTGGAAAATTATATTTTGGATTTAAATTAATTATTATTAAAAATTATATAATGGAACCCAATAAGCTTGTTGAATAACTTAGGTGATAACTTGGTAAGTTTTTATAAAAAAGTGATACAATAAAACCCAATCATTTATCGAGTTCCATTTGTGTTTTAACCCTGACATCAGCACATATGGCAACAGGCGGTAAAAAACTTCTTGGGTGTAAAATTTTACACACCCCTGGCATGTTGCGAGATTTGGCTTGGCGGACTAACGTTGCCACTTCATATACATTTTATATGCTTACTGGATGTTGACATGCACAGTAGGCATAGAACGTACTTAATAAAAGTATGCATTCCTATTTAACATTTATATGCACAGTATGTGTTTTACTGCCCATAGCCATTCTAACTGCCCGCAGATTTTCCTACTGACCGCAGCCATGTTACTGCCTGCAGCCCTCCCTACTGACAGCTGCCCTTCCTACTGCTCGCACCCCTCCCTACTGCCCGCAGCCGTCCCTTCTGCCTGCATCCCTCCTTACTGCCCGCATCCATATCTACTGCCCGCAGCCCTCTCTACTGCCCGCAGCCCTCCCTACTGCCCGCAGCCCTCCTTACTGCCCGCAGCTCTCCCTACTGCCCGCAGCCCACCCTACTGCCCGCATCCCTCCCTACTGGCTGCAACCCTCCCTACTGCCCGCAGCCCTCCTTAATGCCCGCATTCCTATTACTGCNCTACTGGCTGCAACCCTCCCTACTGCCCGCAGCCCTCCTTAATGCCCGCATTCCTATTACTGCTCGCTGCCCTCCATATTGCCCGCAGCCCTCCCTACCACCCGCAGCACTCCCTACTGCACACTGCACTCCTTACTGCCCGCAGCTCTTCCTAGCGAAGAAAATTTTTTTTTGAAAATTCGTTTTATGGGCTAATGTAACATTAGGAGATGCACTATTTGAAATAATTGAACCGAATAAAATGAGGTATGTTTTTCTGCATACCATCCTTTGGATAACTGATTTGAACAAAAGGTTCAAATGCTATTGAAATCTGATTGGCTAATTCTGAATTCTGTTTGGGAATCCTTATTGAAATATTCCACGCCTCTTAGAAATCTGTAAAAAGCCTCCTAATCTCTAATAAACCCAACAACGAGGTCTGAATTTGAAAAACTACAGTTAAATGTTTTTTTTGTCAATTTTAGTCTTATCGTTAACGTTATAAGTAAATTATTTCTTCTTAACTTTCTGCTTGAAGTTTTTGCTGTACTTAGACCTCTTTTTATCTTTGACAGGTTCTCTATCAGATGGAGACCTCCTAACAAACTCCGACGAGTTCTTCAGACGTACGAAGATTCTCATTGATCGTAAGGAGGAGAGGTACGAACATAACTAAGAACCATTTCTAAACCTTAAAAGCAGAAAAGGAATATTCAATTCTCGCTAAATAAGACATTTTTCAAGAACTGCACTTTGAAAAATATATGTAGGATTTCCCAAATATTGAAGCCTTGATCATTCAATTCCATGAAAATTTGGAAAAGTAACACACCTACCAAAATGATGTTAGTCTCTCTATTTTTAATCAATTAAAATGGTTTGGGATCCATGACTCAGACTCATTTTGTCAGTCTCTTCGGAAATGAAAATAGGGGTGATTTTTTTTGTTGTGCGAATGGGTTTGCGAAATATGCTCTTTCCGTTCTCCGCGTCCTTTTTTCCCCTGAGTCAGCGAGGGTTGAGTATCGATCCGAGGGTCTGTCTGATTCTGACCAACCCCAGCACTCACCACTCCACCGCTCATCAGTCGTCTCAGATTCTCCGGCCAGGAACAGGGACATCGGAAGTTACACAAGTCTACTGAACAGTAGAAATATGTGAAACAAATATTTACAAAATTACTTCTTGAAAGGAATTAACGTTGACAAGAAAAATTGATCGAAATTTTAAATTTTTCAGAAGGTTAGTGATAGGCAAGAATAGTTTAATTCGGAGGGAATTGAGAGGATAGTGAGTATTTGTAGTGATAGCGAAGAGTCATACTGTGTAGAATTTAAATTGAATGTGGGGTTGAGTTTGAATCTAATTTCCTAGTGTTTGTTCCTAGTTTGGAGGAGAGCAGCAGTGTGTCGAGCGGTAGCGGTGGATCGGAAGTGAATGAAATTCCCACCAACCTCACGAGTTCGGAGCTCTCTATTCCCTACGCCAGCTTACACGTGAGTACAAACAAACATCGCCAACACTCAAGCTTTCAGCTCAAGTATTTTGTCTGCAGAGACTGGGAGGGGAGCGTTGGAAGGAGAGAGGCCTCGACCCAAGGACTCATCCCCACCCATACAGCCACACGTATGTCATGCCACATAACTCAAGTGGTGGACTCAATGTGAACAACCAGAAACCATTCACTCATTTACCCCATGTATCTAGCTTAGCATTGGGACTTCGATAAGGGTTTCTGCTTTTCACCATCTTCTCCATTAGAGGAGCGAAACGAACAAATCGACACAAAAGCTAGTCTTAATACGAGAATGACTTTTTTTTTGCGGGGCAAAAATTTTATAGTAACTACTTTTGTGTTGTTGAGTCATCTGGGCTTTTGATGCTCAGACACATGCAAAGATCGACGTTTTCCTCAGGTTCCATTTCTTCTCGCTTCCACGGTGTCTTTTGTTTTGGCTCCGTTCGATCTTCCTCTCTCAATGTTTTTTATTATTGAACTCCGCTAGAACTCCTAGAAACTTTCTTTGGGGTCGGCGTTAGCCAAGCTCCTAGAAAATCAGAAATAATTGTATGTAATTGAATGTAAGTTGACCATCTTGCAAGAGAATTTCACAAATTGGAACTGAATGAGTTCCAATTCTCGCAAGTGAAAGAAAGGTCGCATGAAAGGTTTTTTTTTTAAATTAAAATTTCCTTGTGGGTTATACGATGAAAGAAGAAACTTTGCCTAAATCGTGCACTTGCACACAAAGATATTTTCTTTTACCGTGTAAACCTAGCATTACACACATCTTACTGGGTCGACTCCCTGACTCTGGTTTCAGTGAGTCAGAGTCAGAGCCAATTAGAACAATTCTGACTCACTCGTCAAGAGTCATGCGATACTCTACTACAGAGAAATTCAAATTGTCTGGAAATTGATTGGTGGTGGTAGTGATTGAGGTTGGTTGAGTTAATAAAGTGCTTGATTTGTTTGTATAGGGACTGGTTCGGATGGGGACGGGAAGATGGTGGGAAGGAGATAGAGGCCAGACACATGGGTGAGTCAAGTATAAGCAATACTTTCATTTAGTCATTTTGCCAGCTTCCATTGGTCGACTTGTTTGAATTCAAAAGTTGTTGGTGGGCATGTTATAGTGATATTTTGTGTTAGATAAAGCAGGATACAAAGATACATGAATTAGGAACTACTTTTGGTCCGTTGTCTTTGCTGGAGAAAGTACTCGGGTAAAATCATGTCCAGTTTGTTCTATACTAATAAAAAAATTTTCGGGTCTAGATGATATTTTTATAAGGAAGATCATGCAAAAGTAGAGAGGCTAATTTTTTATATCAATTCCCGGGTCAAAAGTTATAATTTAGTGAAAAATAGGTGTTTTCGAACATAATTCTGAGACACTACAGTCTCAGAATTATGTTGGAAAATTTTAATTTTCAATAAATCATGTCTTTTGACCCTTTGATCTTCGAGATCTGATTTTTTTTAAGTTTCTCTACTTTTGAATGTAATTTCATTTAAAAATACATTTGGACAGAAAACAATTTTATAGGAAAAAAAAGTGGTTTTAATTATAGGGAAGGATTTTGTCGAGCAAAGAGCACGGGCCAAAAGTATGTAGCTTCTCGCTTGGCTATAAATTTGTTCAAGACTGTATAACGAAAGTGATTTTATATTGATTGTTGTCGCTTCATTTGATGAGGTGTTGAGAGTCTCATCTGTATAACATTAGAGATTCGGAGACTTTTCCGTGACGGGAGTGATTTTTTCTTATTTAAGGACAAGTAGCGGGAAGTGAGATTGGATTATTGGGATGGCATTAAGGCCAATGACCTCTGAATCATTCAATGTCACTTTTCGCTAGTTGGTTGTAAATAAGAATAGATTATAAAAGTGGAGGAATTCTCTAATATTATAGAGATGGGAGTGTGACGAAATAAAAGTATTCTTTTAAATGTCTGTTTCTTATGTGAAGGTGTACGGGAGGAGGGGAAAGAGGTGGTGAATTGTCTGAATGGGGAAGGTAGCTCAGGGAGCAGCGACGGAGAGAATAGGAGGAAGGGCTCGTCCAAATCAGCCCTCTCATTTGGTAATTTGAGGAGATCTATTGTTATTCCTGAGAGGAAGGACTCCTCCTTCCTCCTTTCAAGAGGAGAAGAGAGAATTCCAAGAACCAGGACGAAGGTCAAGATCTCTGGAGGTACGCAGACACCAAGGGACCTCGCACATACAAGTCCACATGCCTCTTCACATGGAGGTCCAGAGAGAGTGGAAAAGTCCCTCTCCCTCACCTCTCCCACGGCATCAGAATTGGCGCAAACTCTGAGGGAGAGGATCCTGATGGGATCAGGTTCTCTTCCCAAGGGAACTTCTACGCAAGACTATGGGCCTATCCTCCAAGCACTCACCACCAAGACTCATCCCATCTACCAGAATTATCATAACTACCAGAACTACAGGGACTTTATTTGGACACGGCATTCCAACCCTTCTCCCCCAATCCATCGGCTTCGGACAGGTAGTCCACTGCTATGAAATATTTACAACTACTAACCTAATTCTTTTCTATCCAGATGTGAGAGAGGGAGAGAGTCTCGAATCATTGAGCTCATTGAGTTCATTGAGCTCATTCGCCTCAGCACCCTCTCCTCTCGACATCCAGAACCATCCTCCTCTTATGAAAGACTTAAAGGAAGACAACTGTCTGAGCAGGACGAACAGTATCAGGTGAGACTTGTACCTCCACCTAAATCCATCTATTTCTCTATGTCTTTTTTCCTTCTTCTCGCATGATCTCAACAGGCAGTTCTCCGAGAGGACTTTCCCAAGGTATTTACTCACAATACACCTTTACTCTTCACTCTGATTCAATCACTCTCACTCATGCATAAAGATTTGCATGGAAGAAGCCACTGATTTATCATTCTTAGTCACCTTCAAATTCCTGACTCTATGGTGGCAGACTAGAGTCATGACTGAGTCATATGAGTCTTACTGAACCTAGAGTTAGAGTCACGTGACTCAGTCATATAACCCTTCCCTCCATCCCTTGGTTCCTATTCCTTCTCTCTTTCATGTAGGTCCACCAAGTCCGAGAAGCTCTACCCTTCGATGCTGGAGAGGACAGAAGAAGGACGGACAGAGTTTGCAGCACGCCAAAGAACCCATCCCTCCTCCATCAGGTATTCTCTTCCGAAACCCCAACTTTTCTTCTCTCAAATCTTTCTTCAACATTTCGGACAAAATTTTTAATTTATCAAAATTATGAGGAATTTATTTTACACATGAATGAGCCAAAGACTTCATTATTTCCGAATAAAGTGAATTTTTTTTTAAATCTATATCAAGTATGTGGTGTAATTTGAAGTAAAAAGCTAATAAAGCGTTTGTTTCTACAGAGGATGCGCCGCCCCTCGACTCAGCATGTCCCCATACTCCGCTTTCTTGGGCAAGACACTCGTCAAGGATGAAGGTATGTAGAATGAGCCTTAAACCTAAAGATGTTTCTAGAAGTAGGGTTATGAGCATGAGACACAATTCCCTCTAATATAACTTTCATAGTTTTATTGAATTGTTCACATTAACTATGTAGCTCAAATGGTATGGTGATAGGATCCCCGGTATGGACAGACGTGGCCCACCAGGGCTAAATTTTTATTATAAATATTCCTTTTTCAATTTTAAAGTGGTGAGTCAAACCCACTGCACAAGACATCTTCAAACTCAACTGAAACTGTTGAGCTTTCTACTTATATAGAGAAGAGAATATGAAAATGTGAATAAAGTTATTTCTGAAATTACACAAGAATTGTGTAAATTTTGATAATTTCAAAAAGAAATTTAGTGAGAGGCTGAAGTGGTTTGAGGTCCACCATGGTTGAGGTGGTGTTGGAAATAGAGAGTAGAATAATGTCTGGTATAAGATTGAAGATGTGATTTGTATGAAATGAGTGGGTTTGTTTGTAGTGAGCGGTTCAAGCCTGAGTCTTGTCTCCACTGCGTCGTCGCTCTACAGTACGACTGAGGAGAAGAGTGGAGCGGAAGTACGGAGACTGAAGAGGGAGCTCCAGGAGAACCACGATAGGATTCACACGCTCACCAGCCAACTATCCACAAACGTAAGAACTTTAAGCTCAACATATGAGATACTTAGCAATACATACTATGAGAAGATCCTCGGTTCTTCACCGTCTTCAATAAACCAATTCCTAAGAGTCTCTCTCAATTAATTCATTTCCTATGCTCCCAATTACTCCTAGAGTATTATAATTATTGTCTCCACATTCTTTTTAGGCCCACGTGGTGGCGGCTTTCGAGCAGTCTCTCGCCAACATGACCCACCGCCTTCAGAATCTCACGCTTACTGCAGAGCAAAAGGTATTCTCATTTTCTTATAACATTTCTCAATCTTATCGAAATAATGGAAGATTGACCACCGGACACAAATACTACTCACGACCTCAATCAGTGAAATTTCTCATTCTCTGATTTAGGACTCTGAACTGGCTGAACTCCGAAGAACTGTCCATCTCCTGCGGAAGGAGACTATCTCTCACCTCTCAACAGGTAATCAACTTATCACTTTCTATCATTGAAAAATATTCTATACCAGTCAGAAGTTTGTATTGGAAAAAATAACGAAATATCATAAACTTGTTTCTGTAGGAGAAGGGAATGTAATGGGTCGTCAATTGTCGGCAGACTCTGTATCCTCCATAAATTCAATCGCCTCGGCCTGTTCCTCTCACTCCCATGCCTCTTCTCCTTCAAACCTTCCGCCTCTCTCTCAGACCACACCCACTGACTCCAAGAAATACCCTAAAGGCAAAGGATGGGTAGGAAGAGACAGACATTTTCTCTAAATATTTTCCTTTTTATTTTTCTTATTATTATTTTGTCTTAGTTACGGAGTTCTTTCAGCAAAGCCTTCTCTCGGTCCAAAGGCGGGAAGAACGGTTCGATGGAGAAAGCAGAAGAACTACCCATTGAGGACCAGAGGAAAGACAGACCCTCCTCTTCACCGTAATACGACGCCATTACATACCTTGTCTCTCCTTTCTTAACAAAACTAATGGTTTGTTGGTAGGTATAGTGAGGAGGCGGAGAAGAGCCTGGAAGAGCTCCAACGGGCTCTAAGGGAGAAGGACATGGCACTCACAGACATTCGTCTCGAGGCACTAACCTCAGCCCACCAACTCGAGTCACTCAAGGATACCGTCCAGACCATGCGGGTACGTAACTCTCCTCACTAGTAAGGAGCCAATGGATATAAGAAAAGTCTTATCCAATCATGAAAAGTAATCTTGGGCCTATAAATTGAAAAATATTTTATAACATCGTATTAGTAGTGTTGCTCCGATGCCGACATCTACTCGCATCGGCAACCAATTTCCATAACTAAAGAATGGCATCCGCCATTGGCATCGAATCGATTCGGTCACTTGGCTGATTCAGAAAAAAAGATTACGGAATTTTTTTTTTCAATTATTTTTTTCAAATGCCGAAAACAATCTCAATATTTTCTATTCTATTAGTAAAATGCTGGTAATAATTTCATTATCAGGTGGATTTGCTTAAATTAGCCCTCAATTCCTTCGGAAATTGATGAATTTTTGCCTTTGTTTTGCTATCTTTCGCCTCGAAATGGTCTCAGTTGTACTTTTTGTTAAAGAATTAATCTGTGACACTCCTGCTTTTAATTAATTTTAATTAAAAGCATTCATTAGTAAAAACTGATGAATGCCATTTATGAATATTCATGTAATATTATATACACCTTTTATTTCTTATATAAGTGTNGAAATGGTCTCAGTTGTACTTTTTGTTAAAGAATTAATCTGTGACACTCCTGCTTTTAATTAATTTTAATTAAAAGCATTCATCAGTAAAAACTGATGAATGCCATTTATGAATATTCATGTAATATTATATACACCTTTTATTTCTTATATAAGTGTATATAAGAAATAAAAGATGTGAGTAGAAGACAGACATAGAATATGATTCGCTCACCGTTGAGACTTATTTAAATTTTAACCATACCAAGTAAACGGTAAATTAGAAAAGACATTCCAGATTACAGTGAACTAGGACTAAGAATGTGAGGTTTTTGATTCCCGCATACACTCATTCTAATCAGTGGAGTGGAGGAGTTGGTAGAATTGAATGGGCCAATGTTGTCATCGTCCGTATCGGCGCATTGGGGCAACACTACATCTTTATAAATTATCCTAAAGTTCTCTCTCCAGCCTATCAAAATCATAAGTAAATAATATACGTAACGGGATTATCTGAGAGAATTGAGTTTATCATAGAGTTCTTTATCCTTATAAAACCAGAGATAATTTATCCAGTCATAGATGTGCATGGGATGGGCCCTCCACCCCTCCAATCTAAATTGATCCCTCCACTCCTCCGCCCTCCATTCAGCACAAACAAATTCAAGGTAAGTTGACCCCTCCGCCTTCCATTCCACACTAAAAGACTTCTCCGCGTCCGCCTACAACAGCTCCAATTACATTACATTCATCCCGCAATAACTTTCGGTTAATTCCCTTTTCATTCCGGTAGTATTCTGTTTTTGTGATTAAATTAAATACTGATTACACCGGAACACAACCAAAACAAAATAAATGGATTCTACAAGGATTACGGGTTCAAAATGACTCTACTGCTCTATAAAAACACTCCAGTCTTTCGCCTTCCACTGACAAAATCCCTCCAGCCCTCCACCCTTCCATCCCTCCGGAAAGATTTCAGCCCTCCGACATCCACCAAAAATTGACCCCTCCGCGTATGTATCCAGTTTTCATTCTCATATATTTCTTGTCTGGGTTGTAGAGTGAAATGAGTAGTCTCAAAGCAGAAAACGAGAGACTCCAGCGCCTCTTGCGGACAAGGACCTCTATGGCGACGGAGGAAAACCAAGAAAGGAATCAGAGACTCGAGACCAACCAACCAATCACACACAAATCATCTACTCCAATCACGAACGATTGCTTGGTCGAATCACAGAGTTAGAACAAAGTGCTAGGGTTATGTTACTTTTTCAGAGCTGTCACCCCAAACGATTTGGAAAGCGTCACCTATTCTAAATATTCAGTCATTCATTATTCTCAACATTATATTTTTGATTAAATAACAAGTTCTCCATCATTTGATGGAGTATTTACATATGAGTTCTTGCTGAAATTATGACTGAGATTGAACTCTCCTTGTTGCCAAGATTCTTCTAGCGACTGAAAGTATTCGGAAAGCAGAAGTTTATTAATTAATTTACTAGAATTACAATAATCAGGAAGACTTGCTAATTGATATTATCATACTGTCATTGGATTAGAATGTCTTTCTCTTTTATTGAATATTGGCGAGGACGTGGATGTAGCGCTTACAGACCCTTTCCTTGTCAAAGGACCAAAGAGGAGAGAGAGCTTCGACTAGGCGTCGATTGTCGAATCGGATATTCATCATTGGGTTCATAAGTGAGCCTTGAACCTCTGCGGTCACTTTACGGAGCATGCGCAAAAAGAGCCAGGCGTTAATTTCTTCCTCGGACTCCACTCTACAAGATTTGAGGAAGGAAGTCTCCCAGGATTCCAGACTCACCTGTCTTTATGAAAAAGAGGATGGTAAATAATAGTTTTTATAGAATGAGAAGAATAGTTGATATCTTAAGTCCGAGATTACCTCATTTGAGTGTGGGAGATAAAGTCAGGCAGTCCGACTTCCGTCCCTGTCACATGGTAGACTTGGCAACAATCATCTTTGGCTCTGCTCTTGAGACTGAGTAGAACAATGGCTCTACTCGCCTCATCTCCTCCTACAAACGGAAGACTCAGCTCTGCTTCCGGAACTTCCTCGAGAGCAATGCAGGATATGAGAAAGCCTGCCAATGTGTCTCTGCGGTCAACCATACTTGTCAAGGAATGTGCACCCAACTGCGCGATTCGGTAAATGGTGAGAGGGAGGCCCTTCATACTTGCTCTCCAAACCAATTGCTCCGAAACCCACTTGGATTGGTTGTAGCCATTGAGCATGCGTTCTGGCAAGATCTCAATAGGCAGTGGGCCTTCGTATGCCAGGAAATTTTTCTCCGGAATTATAGGATTCTTCTGAATTCCATCGAACACTCCAATGGAAGACATGAAGTGGAGTTCCTTCTTGTTTCCTATTGGTTAAGGATAAATAGAGTATATCAACGAATTCACAAACATTCAGTTTCTATGTTTTTAATATAACGTAAAAATTAAATAAACATACCTTCCATTGCAAAGCGGATGATATTTATGGTCATAGCAACAGTTGACATGCGGAGTTGGTCGTAAGTTTTCAAAAAGCTAACTTCAGCTGCAGAGTGGTAGATGACGGAGACGTTTGTTGTCAGATTTTTGTAATCATTTTTGCTCAGTCCAAACGTTGGATCTGTAAGATCCCCTGCAATACACCGCAGGCGGGACGCATGGAGACTGGCGTCGTAAAAGTTTCCTAGTGTGTAAAATTCTAACGTATTTTTGAATCGCTTCTGAGCCTCAGCGTCATCAGTTGCTCGGATGATGCAAATGATATCTTCGGATCTTTCGTTGAGGATTTCGAGGAGGAGGAGAGGACCAAGGTAGCCAGTGACACCAGTTAGGAGGATATGACCTCTCATCTCACTTATTTGGTTCATTTCGACATGATCACATAAAAGAATTTCCTCATTGAAGTCCGTTTCTTTTAAAACTTTCCCCATGTAGTCTCCTTGGCTCAAAGTCTGAACAAATTCCCTTAATACGGGATATTGGAAGATGAGGATTGGATTAAGGTCCGCGAATCTCGGTTCCTTACTGCGCAGAAGCCCCATAACCTGTGAAATAATAAAATCATACAAACTTATTCAAACAAGGACGTTCTGTTGGAATTGGTAATCGAGATCCTCATAAGGAGAGTGATGCTCTGTTTCCTCCTCTTCTCAGCATTACCAAACTTAGCGTTATGAGAGATCTCGATTACCATTTCCCAAATATCGCCCGCAAAACAAGACTCAACTTTTAAATTGTTAAATTCTAAACTAATAAACCTTTGCTCTGCGTCACCTTAAAAGCAGTTACGGAATTCCCACCCAAGTAGAAAAAGTTGTCTTTAGGGAGCACATGTCCTTCTGGAAGACCAATTCCCTCTTCCCATGACCATCGAACAGTTGCCATAAGTGGAGATTCCAAGTGAGCTGGTTCAGTTTTGATGTCTTTTGAATTTCCCACATCTACAAGCCCCGATCGTTTGATTTTTCCTGAGTCTGTCTTCGGGAAGTCATCTATGAAACTTATTCTATGGGGAATCCCATGTTTCTGAATTTTACCACTAAGGAATTCTTGAAGCACATGTTCTTTTGGCGGAGCTTCTCCTCTGCGAAGAGTACAGAAGGCGTGAATTTGTTTGGAATTTGAAATTTCGCGGACTATGACAGCTGTTTGATCAATGGCTGGATGAGTGGAGAGAGCAGTCTCAATTTCCTCTAGTTCGATTCGTATTCCATGGATCTTAACTTGAAAATCCCTTCGACCCACAATGAACAAATCTCCGTCAAGTGAGAAATATCCAATGTCACCAGTTCTGTACATGCGACCCATCTCAGGGTCAAAGATATTTGTCATCAGAACTTTAGATGTTAACTCCTCCTATCAAAATAAGATGAAATTATAAAAAAATGTCTGAGCATCCCGTGGTTGGAACCAGGTAGTCATTAAAAGGTTTCTTGATTCATAAATAAATCCCGCCAAAAACTTGAAAGAGATGATGAAGAGTGATGAGAAAGTCAAGTTTAGAAATCAGAGGTTGAGTTTTGTAGAGNATGTCTGAGCATCCCGTGGTTGGAACCAGGTAGTCATTAAAAGGTTTCTTGATTCATAAATAAATCCCACCAAAAACTTGAAAGAGATGATGAAGAGTGATGAGAAAGTCAAGTTTAGAAATCAGAGGTTGAGTTTTGTAGAGAAAAAGAAGAATTGAGTTTGACATGACTGACCTGTTTGTAGTAGGCTTTCATAATTCCTGCTCCTGCTACATGTACTTCTCCACGTATTCCTGCTCCAACTCTCTCACCCTTTTCGTCCAGTACGTAGACTTTCACTCCCCGAAAAGGTTTCCCAACTGATGGACTCACCCATAGGCTACCACTTGGCACACGACTCATTGTCGCTCCAAAACACTCCGTCGTGCCGTAAATATGGTAGCAGTCGAATTTCCCTTTTCTTAGACTCACCTAAATACCAACAATCGGTAAATGCAAAATCATTTCTCAACCAACTCTATATTCATATCTAGATATGTGGTAGGGTTTGACAAAACGGTGCAGAGGAAAAATTAATTCATAGGATGTATGAAGCGGATTGAATAGATTCAACCAAATACAAATTAAGTCACCCTAACTTTTACGTATTTTATGAATTAATCCTGGGTTTCATAACCTAGATATCATTACTTTTAGTCATATTGCCAAATCAACAGAAATGTTCGGAAATGATTTCTAATTTGGATCTTATTTAATTTCTCAATCTATTTCTAGTCTCATTTAAAGTGGAATTTATTTATTATAATTTATAGAGAGAATTATTTGGGAATTGGTAATGGAGATCCTCATAAGGAGGGTGAGGCTAAATTTGGTAATGCTGAGGAAAGGACCAAACTTAGCGTCCGTCTCCTTCTCAATCTTTCAATTACCAATTCCCAACTAATTATCTCTAAATTTCACCTCAAAAGTTATAATTGTTACTTAAGACTCACCCTATATTCTCCAAGACGAGTCCCTCCGAAACTGAGCCAGCGAAGAGTTGTCAAGCTCTCTAGATCTTTGGATACTAAGAGTTCAAAGAGTGGAGTAGGAAAAGTGGCTGCCGTGATACGATTGGCTGTTATCCATGGTCGGAGTTTGTCCATGTCCATTTTGACAAGTGGTGGAGGTATACAGATTGTTCCACCCACTAGTAAAACTAGCCAAATATCCTGGAGAGAGAGCGAGAAGCTCGGACTGACGGACATGAGTCCTCGGACAGAATGAGTGAAGGTTGAGCTTGCTAAATGAATTTGGTAGTCCATGGCATTGTAGATAGTGGCATGTCGGACGAGGACAGGTTTAGGCTCTCCGGTGGATCCGGATGTAAAAAAGCAATAAGCCACGCCATCCACATTTCCCACAACTTCTAAAATCAATTAGAATGAGAGGAAATTAGTTTTGGTAAATGGAGATAGGAAAGAAGCGAAGAGCATTCAACTCATCCAGTCCTGTTGGTGATAAATGTTAAGAGATGCGCGCATGAGAACGACTGGGAGAAGATTCTATAGGAATTACATGTTAGAATGTATTCTATACCATGAACCATACTCCTGTCTTTAGAGACTATTTCTGAAGTCTGAGCGGATTGTAAAAAAAGAAGATTGCTGTGTGAGATTGAGTTATAAGAAGCCCATTTGTGTTTCGTGGTGAGCACAAGGGGTTGGTGGAGAGTGAGGAGAAGGTTGTGGAGTTGGTGAGGAGTGTAGGAGTCATGGAGAATGGCGACAGTTTTTGATAAAGAAAGGGTGGCGAGAGTAGTGACGAGGAGTGAGAGAGATGGCGGGAGGATAGAGAGGATGAAAGGACTCTGCTCACAACGACTTTTCACCAATTGAGCGAGGGAGAGAGCGGAAGTGAGGAGTTGAGAATAGGAGACTTCTGATTCGTTGAACTCCTCCACTGCAACCTTATTCGGAAATCGCTCAACACTTTCCAAGAACTTATCAAACAAACTTTCCTTTCGCTCTCTCTCCGCCATATTCTTCAACTCCTTTTCTCAAACTAACTTCCGAACCAAGAAAAGACTCAGTTTTACTTTAGAATACTGAATAAAAAGAAAAGATTAAGCAAGCATGAATGAATGGATAGAAAATTAGAATTAATTCTTCTTACCTATCCATCCAACCAATCACATCCAAGGGTTTGAATAGACTTGAGTCTAGTCTTCATGAGGTAATTGTTAAAAAACAAAATCCTAAGACTAAATGATTATAGATAGCATTGGATCTACATAATCCATCCTATTCCTACTCCCTCTTATTTACCTAATCTCTCTCAATCCACTAAATATAACCTAATATTCTCACATTTTTCATTGACTTCAACCTCCAAATCTTACATCCATTCATTATTTTAGGTTAGCTTTTTTTACCTTCGGATTTACCATTTCATTAAGTTTAAATAAATATAGAATAGACGACTCTTTCTCTGCTTCCATCATTTTTCATTTCGTTTCATTTGNATTCATTATTTTAGGTTAGGTTTTTTTACCTTCGGATTTACCATTTCATTAAGTTTAAATAAATTATAGAATAGAAGACTCTTTCTCTGCTTCCATCATTTTTCATTTCGTTTCATTTGATTGTTCTAATTTATTCGAGTGTCGGAAGCANGACTCTTTCTCTGCTTCCATCATTTTTCATTTCGTTTCATTTGATTGTTCTAATTTATTCGAGTGTCGGAAGCAGAACCATCATCTCCACAACAATAAGAATTTCCAGAATGTTAGTCTGGAAATTGGGTTTGGGAGGGTAGTGAGATCTTGTCTATTTATCCTATGGAATTGAGTCCCATTCGCTTTTTCAACACCCTTATTTCCCTCTGTTTGAGGTTTATTTATGTTTCCAAGACACTCGCCGTTACCAATTCATAGTTGGGCAAATTACGGGAAACCATTTATGAAAATTAGTGTTCCGCATGGCTCTGGTTCTGGCTCTGGCTCGAGCTGGCTCAAAAAAATTTCTGAGCCAGAGCCATGCACTGGCTCTGGCTCATGTAGTAATTTTGAGCCAGGGCCGTGGCTCATGAGCCAGCTCAACGAAACTTGTGAGCCATGGCTCAATGGCTCAACTTTGCCCCTAAATTCTTCCACTTTTCCCATAATTTTTTATTTATTTTTCTTCCAAATCATTACTTTTTCTTTAATTTTTGGAATTTTTGGTCACTNTTTTCCCATAATTTTTTATTTATTTTTCTTCCAAATCATTACTTTTTCTTTAATTTTTGGAATTTTTGGTCACTAAAAGTCAATTTGCCTTTAGCCAGTTCATAATTACGATTTGTGTTGCCTTATTCTCACTAGGTCATTCTCACTTNAAAAGTCAATTTGCCTTTAGCCAGTTCATAATTACGATTTGTGTTGCCTTATTCTCACTAGGTCATTCTCACTTTTAGCAAAATGTGCATATTAACGGGAAAAAAAAATTACTTTTATATTGAGCCATGAACCATGGCTCATTGAGCCATGGCTCTGGCTCATGAGCCATGTCAACAAAAGTGCGGAACCAGAGCCATGGCTCATGAGTTGGCTCACCGCTCGGGTGGAGCCAGTGGCTCTGGCTCACGCCAAAAGCTGAGCCATGCGTAACACTAATGAGAATGGGAAAAGCAGGACATTTTTATTAGTCTTAACTCTTCTCCATGACTACCAATTTCTCATGAGTCAGACTCACTGACTTTTGGATTATTGGGAGTCCACTTTCACTTCAGAGTCACGTAATACAAAATGTAGGACAATCAAAAATTATAAATTTTTATTCATTTAATACTGAAAGTAGATGCGAAAAAATAAGATAAATGAATCCGTTCATTTTCGCATGATGGAAAAGTCAACTCTCAGTCATGACTATACTACGGACGCTTTCTTAAATCTTGCTAACGCACTACAACAAATAAATGTGTGGGGTTGTGTTTATCGTATGGTAAGATTAAAAGAATTTCATGAGGATTAAATAAAAGTTTTGAAAAACATTTTCAGGTATTAGAAAGAAAAGATTGTGAGGAAAACTTTTGAAAGATTTAAAAATATTTTAAGAGATAAAATATTTTTTTCTTGTTTTGGAAAGAAAAAAAGTTGGAGGAAATATTTTTTTATATTTTAGGAATACGAGGTCTTTTGAAAGTTCTTTTTGGAAATTCCATTAAATAGAAAAGTAATTTGAAGATGGTTGGGAAGGAATGAAAATTTGACGGGAGAGCAACTATGGTGAAGTAGTTATTTGGCGGGAGGGGGAGTAGGAGTGTGAGCTGGGCTTTACACCAACTTCCGCTACCAAAAGAAATTCATTTCATTATAAAACCAATCGAAACCTTCTTAAAATTACGGCTATTCAAGAATTGATTAGTCAAACAAGATATGACCGCTATTCCTGTCATCACAGATTTTGGACCTGATTCGGGTGGAAGAATTAAGGTACAATTAATAAAATTTTAATTAATTTAAATTTAATTCTTTTTATCTTAAAAAAAAACAGAATTGAAACTCAGCTAAACGTTGATGGTAGTAATTACTATTACAATCTGCCTGGTTATTCACTGCTAAATTTTTCAATGAGATTAAACTCGCACACAAATCCATGAGTATCTTCTCTTGTTTAAATTTTTTGTGTCTTGTTTCCTTCAAGGGTCTCACCATCAGGAAACCCTTTGTCATAGGGAACGTGGCCAAGTACTTTGGGAAGAAACGAGAAGAGGATGGACACACCCATCACTGGGTCGTCTACTTCCGACCATTTGAGGATGAGGACTTTTCACCCTTTATTAAGAAGGTCCAGTTCAAATTACACGACTCTTATCCCAACCCTACTCGCATCCTCACTCGACCTCCTTACGAAGTTACAGAGACTGGTTGGGGAGAGTTTGAGATTACCATTCGCATCTACTTCAACGACCCCACCGAGAGACCTGTGAGAAAGCATAAGAGACTTGTATCAAATTTTGTGGAATTCTTAAAATATTTCAGTCCTCCAGTCACTTATCTCTTTGGTGTATGTACCTTCCAGATCATTTGCAGTCATGTTCTCAAGCTCTTCCAAACAGGCACAGACCCTTCAACAGGTAACCTTAGCAAGAAGGTCCTTGTAGCCGAATCCTACGACGAACTCATTTTCCAAGAACCCACTGCCCTCCTCAAGGCACTCCTTGAAGATATCAATCAACTCCCACATGGGTCATTTCAACCTCATGACACTGACTGTGAGAAGAATTATCCATTTTTCATGTTTATTCCGCCCAATTTACTTTCATAACTTTCAGTGGAGAAGAAAAAGAAAGAGTCTTTGGAGGAGATACAGAGAGGGAAGACGAAGTTGAGGGCAGAAATTCAAGTTCTGAAAGAGAAACTTGAGCTCTCTAGGACGACCATTGCCAAGTTCAAAAGTGCTCTTGCAGTGGCTAAAGGAGAGATACCGGAAATACTCTCCACATCTCAAGATGGATATCTCAAGATGTGATCATTGGCTCTTAGGTTGCATTTCAAAACCATTGATTGAAATCCTATTCTTCAATCTGCTTCCATATTTCAATAGGAATCAATTATTACGATCATAGAATACGCGAATACTATAGAATAGATGCGGTTATTCAAATTCTATCTTCTCTTAGGTACGTATGTTTCAGGTTTACGTCAATACTTCTCTCAGCTCGCCTTTTTTCCCCCCAAAACNTAGAATAGATGCGGTTATTCAAATTCTATCTTCTCTTAGGTACGTATGTTTCAGGTTTACGTCAATACTTCTCTCTCGCCTTTTTTCCCCCCAAAAAGTACAAATTCAGAGTTTACATACGATATAGAGGTTTCTAGGTTTTGTGCTTCGTTTATTCTTAAACGGTGATATAAATTAGAGATAAGTTGGACAAGTGTAAAAACTGGGCTTCAAATGGTTTGCATGATATAGTTCCATCTAATGGACAGGAAGCACCACAAATTAGTAATGTGGGGGCAGACGGACAAAGGAATCCCATAAACCCCTCCAGCTACGAACTATGAATAAATATGGAAACAAGAGAAGTCTATTCTCCTTCATGATTTATTAGTTACTTTCTACTGAATTACACAACGATTTTTATGATTGGTTTAGCCAACAAAAGGACACCATTTATACAAATAATCGATAGAATTTCCGTTTGACAGAGGGCTCAAAATGCATAAGACTAGAGAAAGATAGCCATAGTCCAAAAAAAACCTCCGAGGTCATCTCCATTTAAGAGGTCACCATAGGGCACATTAATCTATGAAACAGGCTCATCACTGACGAAAATAGTGAAAAAAGTAACATCAAAATATTAAAGCAAAATAAAGTTCTCTTTGCGCATTATCTGGCAGAAAGTCAAGAACCTGAAATTTTTAAAATTCTTATTACACAATCTCAACCAATCACTCATAAGAAGTTGCTCAATTTGCAATATGGCATTTAGAAATATTTGATCCGAGATACAAAAAGCAAATGCTTCAATGAATTGGAACAATAGAAAATCTTGATAAAATCAGCATCATTTTGGATTGTATGTTGTCGCTTCGTGAAAACGAAGCGCCCAAACAGTCTCCATGCACCCTGGATAAAATGAAATTAAGTCAATTTGGTTTTATCCAAGGTTGCTATGAAAAAATATTCAAAAATGATTAATTCTGTTATTTTTTTTTGATATTTCCTTATATGCAACCTTGGTATGTGTTTCAAATTGTTTGGAATAAGTGAATCAAGGCTTCCAGACATGCTCACTGATGATGGTTCTCCAATATGTAATCCACATTTTTCATCATCCCACTTTCATGACTTAAACATCAATACACTTTCATCGCATTCTCTAAAATTTTGCAAACTTGTGCAAAAATTAGTTGTACCTAGAAACTAAGAATACACTGCCTACATTATTTTCAATTTGAAGAAACAACTGGTACTGTTAACATCTATCCTTCGCTAATTGAAAGCTAATGAGACAAAATTCCTGATCTCATCGACACTCAAAGTTCTGCTCTTCGGAATTAAGAGTTATAATTTTAACCAGAAGGTCTGAATTTGTTTGAAGGTAAGGTAGTAATCCATGTGTGGGAGATGCTTGACTGATGTTGGTGGAAAAGTGCTAGAAGGATGAGTAGTATGAAAAGATTGATCTTTTGAAATGAGACTTGATGTGATTTGCTAGTCGTATGGCATGTATTTGAAGGCTCATTTCCTTTGACTTTCTTGAGCATAGACTAGAAGAGAGTGTCTGTATTGAGATTGAGAGTATGGTGCAATGGAGGAGATTGAAATCAGAAACTGGGAGGTCGTCTGATTTGTGGGATGAGTTTCCCATCTCCAAACCAGAAGATGATAGCGAAGAGTTGGAGAGCAACTGCAAAAACTACAACCAGGATCGTATTTGTCATACGGAACGGGTCTTCTTCCTTTTTTGGTTTTGCGAGCTTGGCCTCGATGCTCGCTACGGCATCCTTGAGCTGCTCGATCTGCTCTGACTGTTCTATCTGACGAGAGAGGAGTTGGCGAAGGAGATCCACGAGTTGTCGATTGCTCTCTCGGTGGTGGAAACCAGGAACCATCTTATCCCTTCCCACATCACGCATAATATCACACTAGAAAATAAATATTTACCTCTTCACTTCTCTCTCTATTTCAATACGGATGCAGAGTAAATTCCTGTCAAAAATTCCAAGAAGGAGTCAAGAAAATAGTTCCATGAGAGGGAATAGATATCATAATGACTGCTCCTCTTCCTTCTTGGGACGTTTGAAAGAAATTAACTCTACATGTTCCTCTCACTTGACTAGAGTTGAGAGAGACGAGGGAGGTAGAACGGTTGAGAGGAGGTTGTAGAGCTCGATGTGTGGCGATGACATAATTGAGCTCATACTCGAAGATGTCGTTTCTCTCGTCCCAAGGACGAAAGTCTTCGTATCTATACCTCCACACACTTCCATCCTGTAACCAAAACTCATAAACCTTATACTCACTCCTTTACTCATTTTCATTCAACTCTACTCCTCACATGAAGGAAGTTTTCTGCACTCCACTCAACCTTCTTCTTGCTCCGTTCCTTTACGTTCTCTCGTTGCTTCTCTTCCAGAATAGTTTTCTCAACGGTCGCTGCTTCTTGGTCCTCTCGTCCAATAGCTTCCGAAACTTTGAGCCAGAGTTTCTCGGACTCCTTCCAATTTTGTTCTTCTAATGGAATTGTATAACGATTGAGTCGAGAAGCCTTGATCTCTTCACTCACTTCCCATAACGTCTCTTCCTCCTACAAACACAATACACAACCATTTTAGATATCCACAATAGTTATTCAAATTCAAATTACCATATTCCGTCGTCGATTCCCCGCCCTCGCATATTACCCGCGGATTTAAGCATGGGTTGAAATTAGTCGCANTACCATATTCCGTCGTCGATTCCCCGCCCTCGCATATTACCCGCGGATTTAAGCATGGGTTGAAATTAGTCGCAATACCCCCACCTCACCGATAATCCCGAACTTTTTTACATGCAAACAATTCAAACTCCAGCAATTGCTGTCAATCGAAATATTTCAAAGATTGTTTGTCACAAGTTCTCACCAGTCCTACTACTAACACTGCGAATTACTCACGGACGAAAGCAATATACTGCAGAAGTCAAGACCACAGTATAAAGTTGACAAAACAATCACCAAATTCAATGAACTTTGAACAATGAACATGCACATNGTCAAGACCACAGTATAAAGTTGACAAAACAATCACCAAATTCAATGAACTTTGAACAATGAACATGCACATGTAGGAATATTAATCTCAAAATTCACTAAATAATTCTATTCATACAATAGTGGAACAGTACTTATAATAGATAAATAAGTTTTGTGATTTACGACAATGTACAGTCGAGTTACGAATGACGGATAAAAGAATACAATTGAAACATTTCTTAATGCGCGAGTTCTTTAAACAAATCTTACCGAAAACCTGAATGAAACTTTTTCTAAGTGATTTGTAAAATTCATAGAATGCCATTGCACTAGCAAGACTGTATCAAGCTTTCCAGATGTGGAGAGCACCGATCCTATTGACGATCGTCCAGTTTTTGTGAGGAAAGGCGTGGTAAATTTGGAATATGAATTTATAGATGTACCATCACCTGTTCTACCTTCTATGTCGCACGTTCCTTTTGTATTTTACATCTCCTTTTTGTTCTATAGCGCAAATGCAGTATGANGAATACAATTGAAACATTTCTTAATGCGCGAGTTCTTTAAACAAATCTTACCGAAAACCTGAATGAAACTTTTTCTAAGTGATTTGTAAAATTCATAGAATGCCATTGCACTAGCAAGACTGTATCAAGCTTTCCAGATGTGGAGAGCACCGATCCTATTGACGATCGTCAAGTTTTTGTGAGGAAAGGCGTGGTAAATTTGGAATATGAATTTATGGATGTACCATCACCTGTTCTACCTTCTATGTCGCACGTTCCTTTTGTATTTTACATCTCCTTTTTGTTCTATAGCGCAAATGCAGTATGATTGAAACAATATTTTTTAGCAAATCATTCCTCATAACGACAATCATGATCTCTATCGAAAACCAGTAAACAATGAATCATTTACGTTTGAGTGTTAGAGTTATTCCCGGTTTATAGTTCACGTTCCTAGCGTTCACCAGCCTTAATTTAGAGTGATTTCTGAGTTGATCAATTTTGGTAAAAATTTAAATTGTTGCTAGGGAAAGAATATAATTATAACTAATATTATATGTACATTATGCATTTGGTGAAGAGACGGATAAGTAAACGAGACCATTGCCTTTTATTCTGAAATAGTTTTGCAACAGTGTGTCAGGAACAACTGATCCGAAGGTAACCTGTTTCATAAAATGCGCCATCTAAAAATCTGACCTCTATCTAGACTCTGTACTTGCAACCCCGACCAGACCAAGGGCATTAAGCAATATATGGTCTTGGTGTGATGTTTACGTTAGGTACCAAATGTTCGACGTTACCATTGCTTCTTATGTTAACATGCAGTAGTAAGTATCACCTTAGATACAGTGCCAGGTCGCACCGTGCTCACATGCATGCTAACCTAATTTTCAACAAAAGTAGCCAACAATCCACGAAGTATAAATTTTTATAATACACATTACCCGCCCTCTTGCATAATCCACAGCAGAAAAATCGTTAACAAAAACAGCGTATAACCCACAGGTAATATGCGAGGGAATAGGGTAATTAACATTTCCAATCATAGTATGCGGTTTATATTATTCAAATTTATTTGAATCGAAATGGTTGATTCAAATTTNATTAACATTTCCAATCATAGTATGCGGTTTATATTATTCAAATTTATTTGAATCGAAATGGTTGATTCAAATTTGAAAGATCGTTGGAGTGATCATGATTTATATGATGGAGCAGAATATAGTACTCACCAGAGAGCGCTTGTCNATTAACATTTCCAATCATAGTATGCGGTTTATATTATTCAAATTTATTTGAATCGAAATGGTTGATTCAAATTTTGAAAGATCGTTGGAGTGATCATGATTTATATGATGGAGCAGAATATAGTACTCACCAGAGAGCGCTTGTCNTTTTGAAAGATCGTTGGAGTGATCATGATTTATATGATGGAGCAGAATATAGTACTCACCAGAGAGCGCTTGTCAGTGAATGTAATTTTGTTATCCCAGTGCCCATCGATCATTGCAAGAGTCTCTCTGCCTAGTTTGATTTTCCCAGAAATACCATTCGTGTGATCCGAACGTGAAAGAAAACTCTGTAGAAATCATTAAAAATAATAATTTTTTTCATTCAATTCTTTATTCATGAGAAAAAGCGTTAAGCAACATACCTTGAGTTTGAACTCCATTTCCGTCGTGTATCCTGTTTTTACGCAAGCGATGGTGACGTGGCCACCGAGCTCCATGGAAAGAGTGCCTAGGAGGATCCCCTTGCAATGGGCAAAAGGCATTGTGATCAAATAGCTCTCCCCACGTGGCAAAAGTGTGAGCGTGGCTACTCCATCCAGAATGGCAGAAGTGGAGTTGCCTGGAAGAAGAGTTGATGAGAATTCCATAATAAATAATAAAAAATTAATGTGTAATTATGAGCGGAGGAAGAGGAAGAAAGTTATGTTGAAGAGTTGTAATTCTGACCATAGAACTTAGACTTGGCTGTGATAGAGGCGGAGATAACAAAGCCATCCCTTTTGTTTGAAACGTAAAAGGCGGAAACGGGCGGATGATGACTGACTTGTTCTGCAATGTAGAACGTCTTTGAGCCACTAGGATGAGTCCAGATGCATCTATATAAATAAAAAGAATGTGTCTTTAGTTGAGTTGAATTCCAATGTGGGTTGAGTAGAGGTACCTGAAGGTCTCTCCAAGAACAGGATTGTAGGGCTTCTTGAGTCCCTTTGGTTTCTTATAGAAACCACTCAAGTACCACCGAACAATGGACTTCATACGAGTGAAAGGGTCGTCCTCAAGAACAGCCCTGGAAGAAAAAGGTTCCTTATCCCTAACGAACTCGTCAGAATTCAAAGAGAGTTCTTTACTTGGAGAGGTAGTCTGCGTGGTAGTAGTAGTCAGAGAGCTTATCTAAAAATGACCTCGGCTCAAGAATGAAAGTGGGTAACACAACACGTGACAAGTCCATCCCTGGACGGACTTGTTTGATGAGGAACCAGAGAAATGATTTGTTCTCATCAGCCAATTCTTCCGATTGCTCTCCCCTCACCTATACGAAATATCAAAAAGGCTCCACTTACGTTCGAATAAACGAAAGAAGGTAAAGAATAAAAAACTAGTTTCATAACTCACAGCGTAGAAATCCTCGACGCTGAGGATGTAGATGGACTGTGTGGGTGGGGAGAGCGGGATGGGTTGTGTTTTGGTATTGCTCCCCCTCCGTCTTTTCACTTTCCATCCTTCTCCATCCTCTTCTGAATCGTCGGGGTCACACATGACCTCCTCGTCTTCCACTTCCTCCACAATGGATCCTTCTGATTCCTCATTCTTCTCCTCGTCCTCAGACACTTCAGACACTTCGTACTTCCAAGAGGATGAGATGACAGAGGGTCCAGCCCTCTCACCCTTCTCACTCTCAACTTCTTCTTCTGACCCCTTCTCCTCCATCAGATCAGAGGAACTACGAGGTCTTCGCACCAATAGAGAAGAGCACCTGTAATAAAATACATAATATTCATAAAATTATTTTAACCAAAGTCCTGGACATCGAATGAACTTAGCAAAACCTACACCTGACAAAATGAGAAAATGGTAAGACAAAATATTAGAAATTTGATGAAAGTTGAAATACTTGATGGAGTACAAGTTGCGGTGTAAACCTACTAATAATCTGAGAAATCAGACTTCCTCTGTCGAGTTAACTGTTGAGGTTGAACGGAGTGAATGAGAACTGGATGCGTGGTGGTTTGTGATTGGTGGAAAGAAATACTTGGGCAAAGTACTCCATGGGCAAGAGAAAATGACGTGACATGCTAACACGCAAGCTTTCCGTGTTCAAAAGTTTCTGTCTGTTTTAGGAAAGAGGTTTGGGATGGACAAAAGGACAAAGAAGAAGCCTGCATTTCTAATGAGACTTTGTCGCTCTGGAAGATCGAACTCTCTCCTGTCATTAATTATTAAAGCTAAGTAGTTTACTTATATTCTCCGACAATTATCCCAACCTAAAATCCCTGACAAAGAATTCCTACTCTACTCTAGGACTGTTGGAATCTCTTATTACACCACTCACCATAAACAATACAAATAGCTATACGTCAGACAGCAAGTCAATTAGTTAAGTTATGACTATTTTCAAACTTTCATTTCTGACACATGTTATTCCACTTGATATTTTATATGTACTTAACTTAAACATTAGCAGGACCAAGCCTTATTACACTCCCGGGGATTAATCACTACTAAATCTCACTTACNCAAGTCAATTAGTTAAGTTATGACTATTTTCAAACTTTCATTTCTGACACATGTTATTCCACTTGATATTTTATACGTACTTAACTTAAACATTAGCAGGACCAAGCCTTATTACACTCCCGGGGATTAATCACTACTAAATCTCACTTAAGCTGGATCTATAGTTGCCTTTCCCCGACCGTGCTTCGAGGAAAGTGCGGTGTGGTTAAAAAATTTGAATGACACAATCAGTTTTTCCCAAGGCAACTCCATTCAAATAGGTAGTGAATGTTTTTAACCACACCGCACTTTCCTCGAAGCAGGATGGGGGAAAGGCAACTCTAGTTTCAGCTTTAAAGGGATGGGACGGGGATGTAGACTTACACCGCTGCCAAATGAACAGTATCCAATTGAATGTATTATGTAACAGTCGTCAATGCACATGTCATCTCATGACAGCTCAACTCATCTAACCAGTCAACATTTCTGTCACTTCTACTGACATAGTATGTACAATTGTAATGGACCAAATGGGTGATTATTCTTTAATTATTCAAACCAGAAAGACCAACTAGGCCAGAGCAACGCTGAGCACTTGAGGTTCACTCAACCTCTCTAACCCGCAATCGTTTCAACATATTTTTTGGGCTTTCACTACCAAAACCTATACTTTCATTGCAAAATCTACGGTAATTGGAATTTCGAATCAAACCAAACTTTATATTTTTCACATGCACGAGTACACCCATCACGCATGAATTGAATTGAAGACAATTTCTTTGTATGCTTCATATTATTTATATAGCTATAATTGACGCTAATCCACAACATTGTAATCGACTGAGATACTTCGAACACGGGCTCCAGAGCAAATGCCCCTAGGTCATAGGTAGAAAAATAATAGTATTTAACCTAAACAACCATTTGTCCACATTTAAATATAGCACCACTATTGCCTATTCTATGTACTCAAAAAATTCAGAGGATTGTTTAAGCTAAAGTAAAAGCTTTCATGTGTCAATTTACCTTTCCCTACCAAACGTTCAACAACATGTTTTCAATTTAAATTGACACACATTTTGTAAGAAACATAATTGACAATTTCAATTCTGATTGACTACTGAGGATTCGTAGACCGTAAGTAGTATGAAAAAGTCAAACGTAGAATGTCAAGTCGTAAAGTCACAAGTTATTTGAAAGTTCATCAAATTATGTCACAGACAGAGAGGTTATAAAAAAGTTGGAAATTCTATGCACAGTGAATCTATTTGAAACCTTCTATTTTTGAAATTTGTTATTTTCTGAAATAAGCAAATCTGGAGTAACTTGAGTGAAATTCGGCGATAATTTGTGGCAATTCGCACAAAATCTATTACAAACGTCAAGAGATAAACAATAATTGTTTACGAATGCAATTGTTCGCGCGAAGCAGATTAGAAAGGAGAAAACAGAATATGGAGAGGAATAAGTTAATGATCGATAACCAGTTGGAAATACAAACATTGTAATAGGCATGGTATCGGTTTTTNGAAATAAGCAAATCTGGAGTAACTTGAGTGAAATTCGGCGATAATTTGTGGCAATTCGCACAAAATCTATTACATACGTCAAGAGATAAACAATAATTGTTTACGAATGCAATTGTTCGCGCGAAGCAGATTAGAAAGGAGAAAACAGAATGTGGAGAGGAATAAGTTAATGATCGATAACCAGTTGGAAATACAAACATTGTAATAGGCATGGTATCGGTTTTTGNTGGAGAGGAATAAGTTAATGATCGATAACCAGTTGGAAATACAAACATTGTAATAGGCATGGTATCGGTTTTTGTTTATAGGAGGTTTCAAATAGACTCACTGCATATCTTACGTTAGAGCGAGTTCAAGTCCATCCATCCAGTACTTGCCGTCGTCAGCAGAAGGAGCTCTGCAAATGAGGTAGGTGGTAGGAAGGGGCTGGACAACTCCTCCGATTGTCTCTCCATCTGGACCCTTTGTCGCCCATATAGACTGCTCCAATGGATGAAAAACTTTAAAGCAGAAACCCTCCTTCTTTGTTGGTCGTTGGATAATTTTACAACAGTGGAGGAGAACTGTAGCCACCCAGTGACTGCTCTATTTAAAATATTTTATAGTATTTTTATTAGTGTTGCCGCGATGCATCGGCAAGCCGATGAATCGGCTGCCGATTTAGCTAGTTTTACTAATCGGTTTTGCATCGGCGACGCCGATGCAAGGGACAGTTGAATTGGCTGCATCGGCCGATGCGTNATTTAGCTAGTTTTACTAATCGGTTTTGCATCGGCGACGCCGATGCAAGGGACAGTTGAATTGGCTGCATCGGCCGATGCGTTGGCCGATTCATTCTGAATTGTATACTTGAGTGAAATAATCCCAAATCGGACTCTTTCTTTTTGGAATATGTGCTACGAAATAATTTAAATAATTCAGCAAGTACAACGTGGAAACAAAACACAATTAGAATATTATTTATAAGAAAATTTAATTTATATATATTTACGTTGTACCTGGCTCCGGCTGGGCTTCGCCTGTATTTGGGATAACTACAATTTCGTCATCTGATTGGCTCATTTTTACCAAATTCTTTAAGATTAGCCCAACTTAGATTACAAATGAAACCGAAATTCACGATGCTTTGTAAGCAGGACCTTATTTAGTCGACAAAACATTGCTTGTGTGACAAAACAGTTTGGTGTCAACGCATGCGTGAGAATCGGCTGCATCGGGCAATGCATCGGGCGATGCATGATGCACTGAATCGCCGATTCGAAATGATACTGAATCGGCGCATCGGGCGATGCGGGTTTTTGCCTGCATCGGGGCAACACTAATTTTTATAACTACGATCGGGATTTCTTAATATAAAATAATTCCTTACTTTTATCTTGTCTGATTTGTAGAATAAGAGGAGTCCTGGCTTCAAAATGCCCCATAGTTTTGTCCAGCTTTTCAATTTCCCTCGTACTTTGAGTGGTCCTGATAGGATGATAATGGAGGGGTCCTTGAGGGCTGTATTGAGCTCTTCTGTCACCCGCTGCTTCTCCCGTCGGTAGTTTTTACGTTGGACTTTGTAGGAACGTTCCTATAAAATATTAGGAAATGTTACCTTGAGTTCAGTTTCGTCCATCAGTTTTAACCTAAATACCACGAGCATCAAATCAGCTTATGAGTAGTGTTGGAAAAAATTGATTATATTTTTAGACTTGAGAGATAGCTCTTTTAAGGTTTGTAATTATATTTTTTGTATCTGACATGTTGATAATTAGGGTTTTGTGAGTGTTTGGATAATGAGATGAAGGTATTTGAGAGTTAGAGATAAGTAGTAGTTGATGGGCTTGAGTTGAAGTAAACTTGTAGATAAGATGATGTGTAGTCATGTCCTGAGAGGATGAGGATTACCAAGGAACTCAACCAGAATCAACTACACTAAATAAATAAGTAATTGACTGGCAAGAGAAGAAGTCCGTCGATCACCATCCCACCACCAAACCACCCACTCTACATGGGAAAAACAATAAAAAACAGAAAAGAAAACACTTTTAGAAACATTAACATGCGAAGCAATAGCTTGTATGCAGAGGGCCTATTGGTCTTAATTTTATAATGAAATATAAAACCTATTTTTATTTTATAAACTACACTAACCATCAATGATGAGCAGGGACGCTCAAACGCATAAAACGCATAATCGTTGCGAAGTACACAATTTTATGCAACAAAAAACGCATAAAACACATAAGTTTTTCGGCAAAGTATAATTTTTTCGATGGCGCATAATTTTTATTTTTGCCAGCAATTCTTTGAAAAATAACATATTTTGATTACTTAAAGGATATGGAGAAAGCTGGATACTTATGCCGCATCAAAATTAAATTTACATTTTTAGTAAAAAACAATTCTTTCGTATATCCGTTAGCAGAGCGAAACAGAATGGTTTATGAAAAAAAATTTTTGAAATGTATGAAACAGAATGTAGCTTTAAAAATCATTTCATGATCCGTATGTTACTAACGCTCGATTTATACTTAATGTCATTCGTCCTTCATTCGAATGAAATGCAGTATGATTGATGAATTTTGTAACAAATTTTGCAATCCAATTTACCTTGACAATTAAGATTTTTGCAAAATTTGTTGCAAAATTCATGAATCATACTGTATTTCATTCGAATGAAGGACGAATGACATTAAGTATAAATTGGGCGTAAGGTGAAACAATTCTTAATAAGTGTTTTGAAAAATATGTACCGGCATGGCCATTAGGAACGAGCAAAAATAAATTCTTTTACTGCTTGTGTTGTGCGTCAGCTGTTGCTGTGGGTGCAAAAAGTTAGCAGAGCATTACCATAAAATTAGCAGATCAGCAAATCAGACAGTAAAGTTAGCACCCTAGCACCATAAAGGGAACAATTAATGGAAACGCACTCCCCGCGGAATTGGGTAAGTGATACCTCAATCGATTGGAAATTTCATGCAGATTACGAATTCAATAGTGGCGGTCAAATCAAATTTTGCAAAATCTTTGCAAATTTGTTCAAAAAAGAAAATTTTTTTCGCACTCTCTTACTCAAATATCCAAGTGGAATTGGATAAACTATACCTCAATCGATCAGAAATTTCACGTAGATTACAAATCTAACATTCGTTGATGGCGGTCAAGTCTCATTTTGTAAAATTTTGTAAATTTGTGCCAAAAAAAATTTTTTTTTAAGTGACTTTTCAAATGTGCAGGGAAAAAATTAGGTATTCCGAGGTATTCCGAGGCACCTCACATTATGATGAAGTTTATTTTGTAGACTAATAATGAGGTAGCTTATCACAAATATGAAAAAAAATTTCACCGGAAACGCATAGAAAAAAAGTTATGAATTATTCAAAATGGAACAAAAATAGGATTTAATATTCATTCGTTGTTAGAATTAGGATTTGTTAGCTTGTTAATCAATAAAATATTTCATCAGTATTTTGTTATTAAGCAAAAAAAAAGGCGGCGCGCAATCTTCGGCGCGAATCGCGCGCCTCCGTTAGCTGCTGAACGAGCCTTCGGCTCGTTAAAACGCCGCCGGAAAATATGGTTTGAACTACCTGAACGCGATATCTGTTACAGGTATGCAATCACACTCAACTAACACAATCCAATTGTGCATGTTACCGATCCGTGTATGCTTGAATATGTCTATTAATTACCTAACAAAAACATTGA
>NIPM01000013.1:80081-103428 GCA_002738285.1 Holacanthella duospinosa | reverse complement strand
GGAAAAAATTAGGTATTCCGAGGTATTCCGAGGCACCTCACATTATGATGAAGTTTATTTTGTAGACTAATAATGAGGTAGCTTATCACAAATATGAAAAAAAATTTCACCGGAAACGCATAGAAAAAAAGTTATGAATTATTCAAAATGGAACAAAAATAGGATTTAATATTCATTCGTTTTTAGAATTAGGATTTGTTAGCTTGTTAATCAATAAAATATTTCATCAGTATTTTGTTATTAAGCAAAAAAAAGGCGGCGCGCAATCTTCGGCGCGCATCGCGCGCCTCCGTTAGCTGCTGAAAGAGCCTTCGGCTCGTTAAAACGCCGCCGGGAAATATGGTTTGAACTACCTGAACGCGATATCTGTTACAGGTATGCAATCACACTCAACTAACACAATCCAATTGTGCATGTTACCGATCCGTGTATGCTTGAATATGTCTATTAATTACCTAACAAAAACATTGAGAAAATACCATCTCAATCTACGTAATAGCTAGGAAAATATTTCTCAATTTTGAAAAATGCAAAACTTTTTTTTTATGCGTTTCCGGTAACAATTATTTTTATATTCGTGATCAGCGACCTAATATTAGTCTACAAAAAAAATTTCATCCAAATCCGATGTGCTTCGGAATACCAAAGTTTTAACTTTTTTAGTTCGACTAATGATTTATATCAGATTCGTAATACGCGTGTAATTTCTGATAGATCAACCTTTCACTTGCTCAAATCCTGACAAATACATATGGGTAAGTCATAGCAGAAAAAAAAATTTTTTTTTTTGGCACAAATTTGCATAATTTTTGCAAAGTTTGACTTGACCGCCAACAATATGCCAGATTCGTAATCTATATTGAATTTCTGATGGATTTAGGTATCACTTACCCAATTCCACTTGGATATTTGAGTAAGACAGTGCGAAAAAAAAATTTCTTTTTTGAACAAATTTGCAAAAATTTTGCAAAATTTGATTTGACCGCCACTAATGAATTCGTAATCTGCATGAAATTTCCAATCGATTGAGGTATCACTTACCCAATTCTGCGGGGAGTGCGTTTCCATTAATTGTTCCCTTATGGTGCTAGGGTGCTAACTTTACGGTCTGATTTGCTGATCTGCTAATTTTATGGTAATGCTCTGCTAACTTTTGCACCCACAGCAACAGCTGACGCACAACACAAGCAGTAAAAGGATTTATTTTTGCTCGTTCCTAATGGCCAGGCCGGTTAGTTGTATTTTGCTTTAGTCCTCAAATACAGGGAAAAGTGCACAATTCAATAAGTTCAACATAATACATAAGTATCACAACTGTTTCAGTGGGGAGGTGTTTCATGTTATGTTAAATTTAAACAAGCTGAATCTTTCTTTAAACAGAGTTTATTCAGATAGGAAGGGAGAAATTCCGACTCTAGAGTTCCTAAACCTCTCACAAATTAGACTTATGCGACACATTTGACCAATAAAAGTGAACAAAACTTTCATTAAAAGCTATAGAACAAGCATGTAATGGGGCTAGAAGAAAAAAAAACTGAAATTCAAGTTGTTAAAAGGCATAATTTTAGTGGGAATAGTGCATAATTGTATAGGAATATTTTTGATAATCGGAGCGTCCCTGATGATCAGAGGGCGGATACTTACTTATCTACTTCTTTTTGGGTATTGCACCTGCACCTATGTAACTTCGTATCTTTCCGATTCATGTAATTTGAAGATGAATAGAATGCCCTTATAAAAAAGTATTTTAAGTATTTTTGGTTTTTAGGCATTAGGAAGTACTTTCGAAAGTAATTTTGAATATTAAGTAATTAAAAAGTACTTTGTCAAGTAATTTGGTGTATTAATCGTTTTTCGAGAATAATTTCCCTCATATTCGCTCTAAATTTGTCGATGAGTCAAAATGATAAACTGCAGAAAGTAAAAGTTCACAGTTTTGTTCAAAGAAGTATATTTAAAACTAAATTATGCGTCCATTACATTTTCGGCAAGGCGAATTCCGAGGGACCGAAATAAATTGGACTAAAATGTGCAGTTGGGACCCAAAAATTTAAGCCGAACCTTCAGTTGCAACAAACGCTTTTTCGCGGTCCCAGTTATAATAAAGACATGATTTTACGTCGGTTAACACGAGCGCCAAATAATGGTATACTTTCTGGAGAAATCAACCTTTTTTTTTTTCAGAAAAAATTTAATGAAAATTTCCTTTAAATTATATAAAAATCATCTGACTTTATGTATTGGAGTTGTGATAGTGTTTAAATTAAACATTCCTTAAACAATAAATCAAACAGTTCGATTTTTATGATCCAAATTAGTATACAACCGAATTTTTAGGCTTCAATTAAGTGAATTAATTAAAAAAAATTGTAAATACTTACCGAAAATAACAAAGTATTGTTAATTATTTTATACTTTTTTATCTGTATTTCGTCGCTTTTTGGTAAGTAAAATGCTGTTTTTTAGAAAGTANCAAAGTATTGTTAATTATTTTATACTTTTTTATCTGTATTTCGTCGCTTTTTGGTAAGTAAAATGCTGTTTTTTAGAAAGTATATATCCGCCCTCTGCTGATGATGAGTGAGCATGAGTTTGAAAGGGAGTGATGCGGAATAGAGGATAAGGTTAGCTGGTGAGAGAGGTATTTTTATTTTTAGGTGGCTAATGAGTCAGACCTATGCCTCAATCCAAAATCTATATAATGAAATAGAAATGAGTAGANAAGGTTAGCTGGTGAGAGAGGTATTTTTATTTTTAGGTGGCTAATGAGTCAGACCTATGCCTCAATCCAAAATCTTATATAATGAAATAGAAATGAGTAGTATAAGGGCCGTATGGCTGATATTCCTAATTGGAGATGGATGGATAATCTTGACTAGGTCCTAACTTTTGAGGTAAATTCTAATTTGAGAGGTCTTCATGTAAAGATGAATAATGTGAAGGAAGTAAATGTAGGTTGGATGGTTGTAGATGGGGTATACTTCTCTAAACTCCCTCTCTCGTCTGTAGGATGTCCTTAGTGTCGTGAGATGAAATTCAAATATTAATTAGACATCTCTTCTCCCTTATCTTTTCTTAATTAATCTCAATCTCAACCTAGCTCGACCTTCCTCACGAGGTCAACACACTCCGACCTCTCATCTCATCTCACACTCACTCCACTCAGACTCAGACTCATGATTCTTCCATTTCACTCATAGGATTGGAATTTACTCCTCTCAACACTCCATGTCAGGGACAAAGCCCATGGACGGGGATGACATGGACAAGGTCCTCACCTCCTACTTTGACAAAACAGTCAACTCAAACACAATTAAAGTAAGTACAGCTCAACTCTTCTTTCTTTCACAAAACAAACACTTATCACCTCATCAGAATCTCACACATTACCATATTATTATATTCAAGTCGGAAATAATAATAAAACATTTACTCAAGACCTCCAACTCATTTATTTTTAATAACCTAATAATACGCACTTTGGTTGACCTTGACTCTTGTCAACTTTTTCTTTTATACTTTCTATCTTGGGAGAATTGGAAAGATTCAAGTACCTATATACATGTTATGGAATAACAAAATCACAAAATTTTATTATAATGATAATGAAGAACCATTTCTGTTTCTGATTCCAACAATGATTTTGGAATTTTGATTTCCTTTCCAGGAGAAGCCAATACCGTCGAGTGAGCTAAGCAAAGGCGACTTGCTCAAGATCTTGTCATACTTGGAGGGGGAGGTCCAGGCTCGGGATGTGGTGATAGCAACGCTCAAGTGCGAGAGAGTTAAGCGGCTCCTTGCAGACAATAAGTATTCTTTGACCTCTGATCCCTTTGGAGCTCTCAAGCGAGACGCCATTGCCACTCAAGGCAGCTACAACTCTCCAGAATCTAAAGTACTCACTAACAGATATACATTTATTTTCTATACCGGTTGTTACCTGTTGATGTCCCAACAAAATTCAAATTCACTCAAGCTGATTTAAGAATGTACAAGTCCGATTTTTGCTTGGGCCAAGGAGATAAATTTTCTTGGGGTATCAATTATAGGACATCTATTATACTGGTGGGATTTCAACAAACTGCTGCATCGAAAAATTTAAATTTTTTATCCGGAAATTTTTATAAGATTTAAAAAAAATTATTTTACGTATTCTTACCTTTCTTTACGAATCATGACAATTGGAAATTTAGCTAGAACCTAACCTACTAAAAAACATTTCAAAGGTAGGAAGTGTAATTTTAAATATTATTAGTTTTTTCGCTGCTACCTGTTTGTCGAATGCAATCCAGTAAGCTAATACGTAAAAAATTCTATCTCTTTCATATACAAAAACACTTGTATTCCATATGTATTCCAATAAGAATAGAAATTTAAACTCCTCTATACATTTCCAATCTAATTATCAGAATTTCCTTGTGTAGATTTTAATTTAACTTAATTTTTATGTCAGGAGGACGTTGAGCTCTTACGTCTCTGGGAGAGTCAGAAAATCTCTGTCGAAAATTTGACGAGGCGACAGCGCGGGGCGATGAAGCATTTGAACAAAATTCTCGGAGACTCTCAAGTGCTCCATAGTCAAGTCCTCGCGGAACTAGAGGAAGAGAAAGCCAAGAACTCAGGAATTAAAGGTAAAGTCAGAAGAAAGAAGGAAGGAAATGATGGATTTGTGTTAGAAAGTGAATAGTCTGTTAAAAGAAATTATGGACGAGGGAATTGGTTTGTTGGTTTATTTTTTTCCATGGAGGTTAGTTGAGGGTGAATGCGTTGTTGAAAAAAGAATGGTTTTGCAGAGGGCTCTAGTATCCGAAGTGAGTTGGAAATGGAGCGGCAAACTAGGACTCGACTGGAGAAGGAGTTGAAGGAGGTTCGGGAGGGGTTTTCTGAGGAACGTGAGAGACAGAAAAGTATTGTCCTACTCCTCCTTGCGGAACGAAAGAAGATCCTTCGGAGATACGTGGAAGAAGGGAAACGGAGTCAAGACCTTCTCACCATGCTGGAGGAGGAGAAGAGACAGGCCTTGGTCATGGCAGAAGGTCTTGAGGAGGAGTCACAAAAAGTAAGTCTATTTAGAAAATGAGGCTAATGACTAATGATAATTTTTGATTACTTTTCTAGGCCTTGCACATGGAGGCTGAATTGGAGCGACAAGGGAGTGTGTTCCGTATGGAGCGGGAGCGATTGACTGGTCTGAATCGACTCGAAGAGGAGTCTCGTAAAGAGTTGGAGGCACAGTACAAAGTCCTCCGGGCAGAAGTAATCAGAGAATATTCCCCTCCCGTTCCTACCTCAGAGTTTCTTTGTAATTGGCAGACGGAGTCCCTTCGGAAGGAGCTCGCAGAAGCCCATTCCGTGGCAATGTTCCAGGCCACTCTGACTAACAGCCAAGGGAAAAAGGGTCCTGCGCAGACGAGTATCATAAGGCCGACTGCCACCGTCTGTTCAGTAGCTGTAGCCCAACCAAGTGAGTCCTCTAGGGTTTCACCAACAAAACCCTCCTAATTCTCTTGTCTCTTACAGCCACTGGGATTGCAAAGTCTGTGTCTCCAGTACAACAGCATCCAGTCTCCATATCTCCACATCCCATACCTACCAACTCCAATTCCCTTCTCCATCAGGTAAACACACTGCTATACCGTATCTTCTTCCCTGTCTTCACTAACATTTCTTTTCATGGGATTCAGTCCGAAACATTAACTACACTTTTCTTATAATTTACACCTAAAATCATTACTATCGTTTTTTTTACTCTAAGCGAAATGGCATAACAACTCCTAAGCAATTCTCCACCCAACTTTTTTTTCCTTATTCTCATCATTTTCATTTTCACATATAATCTTCCCTCCAGTCTAATTCTTTCTCTTTCGGATCCCATCACCGGCAGACTCTTTACATGTTTTCTTTACTATTCACTCTTATAACAAGGACTTTTTTTTTAAAAAGCCTCTGTGATTATTATAAATTCTCCTCTCGACTTATGATCTTTCTGGAGCTGTAAAGACCCAGCCCTGTGAAAGTAGGAAAGTTAATGGGTCTTTGTTGATTTCAGACAAAGAGCAGTGGGAGTGAGAAGACGGGGTCACTACTTGGAGGGAAGAAGTACTCCTTGGGAAGAGGAGTTCCACCTCCTGTGCCTCCAAACAAGCCCTCTGTGCCCCCGAAAAGCGGCTCTCTCGCCGCCAAAATCCACGCTGCAAAATTAGAGCAGCAGATCACGTGAACTGGAGGAGATGCCTAGGAAGTCGGATTCTATTCATATTCTCCCGGATTATTTTCATTAGGACCTTACCTATGACATGGAGCTTCCGCTTCTGCGACTGTTTGCCCAGAGATACCGAACCATTACGTAGCCCTCCGCACAAGCGGCTGAATTTAGTCTTATATTTTGGTATTCAGTTCCCAAACGTTTTGGTATAAGTATTCATTCACGACGGTAGCTAATCAGTTAGTGCTTTTAGTATAATTATTTTTCTTCCTCATAAGCCCGTAAGCGAGAAGAATCCAACTATTACCACTCTCAGATAGAGTTTGAGAAAAAGTTAAGTTATTTTTCACGGGGAAAGCATGAGGAATTGAACTCTAACTGCCCCACTTGTTATAATTTTGAATGGATGATTCTTTACGGTAAAATTTGTTCTGCTCAATATTATGAAGCATGAAGCATAGGTTGCTAATAGTTTTCCGACGACTTTGTTTCTAAATTTATTATTTCACATTCAATCAAGTCTAGAAACGAATGACGTGTAACTGCATGGGAAAACGTAAAGCAATAATTGACACTATGCAAATTTTATATTACACGATATATGGATTCCTGGATAAATTCCTATGCTCCAATGTGGGAAGAATGGCTAAATTCCACTATTGCTGGATGTGAAGTTAATTGTTTGTTTGGCAGGAGTTTGATAGACTGTTGAGACGGAGTTCTCAGGCTAAATAATTTTATAATTACTGTCTTCCTCTGATACGAAAGAAAGATGTTGAGGTGTCTTTCAGATTTCTTCAGTTCACTCGCCTCTACAAAATGAAACCATATAGAAATAGACGTTAACTTATGCAGCTAATGAAACATTCTATGAAACTTGTCATTGGGTTCAGAGTCTTATGGCTTCATAAAACTCTGCAAGCTTTCTAAATACAACCAACAATTAACCACTCATCCTGTTGAAAATGATCTCCTCAAACAGTAAGTACAGAATACCATATACCCACTCAAAGTTGAAAGTTTCCAATATACAAAGAAAAGTTTCATAGAAATGTCTTTTTCTAGATGTGTAGTCTGAAGATTATTTTATAGGTAAACAAATGAAATTTGTCGGATCTTGAGTGATATAAACAAAAAATGACGCATGGAGTTTCCTATTTTTAATCAGTTGACTTTTAATTTAAGGTTATGAGTAAACCATTGAAGAATTACTGTACAATTATTAGAGTTTTCTCATTTCTAAACTCATTTACCAATAATAAATGAAATGGTTCTGCTAGTCGAACAGTCGAGTTGGAAACTTTATCTAATTTATTTATTTTATGGCAAGAGGTCAACGAACGAAACCAAGACAAGTTGCTTTGACATCCGTCTTAAGTATTATCTTAAGTACAAGAGCCTCATACTGTAGTAATTAAGCTTCATCAGACTCACAGAGGTCGACAATTTCAATCTCTCTACCTTTTTTCACTGGGCTCTCAATGTTTACAGTGATTTTTCCCTTGGGCGGAGGGTCTCGGGGATTGACCATTTGAAAGTCTCGATCCAGGAGATCGGCTAGTGTCATCTGTCGAATGCATTTGGAGACAGTGGCGTCTTGGCGAGGGCGACGACGCCGTCGTCTCGTCACGAGGGAAATGGTAATCATTTCGTTGTCTGCTACAACCTCTGAATCCTCTGAAGTCGAGTAATCGGATACGGTTGGGTTGATGGATAATTCTTGCTCTGAAAGGTCTTGGATGCGTTCGGGCTTCTCGGTAACATTCAATCCAGCAAGTGATGTATGAGCGTATGGATGAGTATGGCGATGAGGAAGTAAACCTCTTTGGGTGAGTTTTTGAACTGGTACTCCATGAGGCCCAACATATGGAAGACTTTGAGATTTTTTCATCTTGCCAGAAAGAACTAGACGCTCTTGGAGAACCTACTTATTCATAGAATTTCAGACTCGAACTTGTGTTGTAGTCAAAGTACTACTTACTACAGAAAGAAGAACTGACCTTGGGACAAGTTTCCATCTCTGTCTGGTAAGGAGCTGTGGAAATCCTGTAGTTGGATCGGACGACATTGCTAACCAAGTTCCGCTCCATGTGGCTAGACACAGATTGGTTTTCCGATGCGGAGCTTCGGTTAGGTTGAAGAATACCCTCTGGACATTTGAGCGGAACTCCTTGGCTGTGGAAAGCATTTCGCTCTCCTCCAGTCTTGAGTTGAAGAACCGTCACTCCGTCTTGCAGATCAAGGTCCACGACCTGCCCGCTTTTCAAGATCTTACTCAGGATTTCTTCTGGGTTGAATTTAGTCAGAGTTTCCATTCTAGCATATCCTGGTCAACAGCAGATGGTTCAGATTTAATCAAAATTTTAATTATTATTAAGTCTATTTTGATAGTGGATTTAGTTGTAAAACTTCAACTTGATCTCTCAGTTTTGACGAAATGAGGCTAGGAATGAGAAGTGATTTACTGAGTCTTAAGCTCACATTGCATTGGGTAATTTGGTATTTCTGGGACAGAGCGCCAAAACTAAGAATTTCAAATCTTTAGAAAAGGAAGATGATTATTTAAAGTAAAGTAGAACTTATTTTAATTAGTGATGAGCTCTGAATTATCAGGAGTCCGAACTTACACTTCAATTTACTTAATCACGACAGAAAAGTATACTTTATCTTTAGTCTTCTAAAAAGCTAATCTCTTCACACTCCTCGTCAACAGACTAAATGTCAAGACAACTTAATTTTAACGAACCTAATGAGGTGTCTTTAGTTTCTGACTTTCAATACAGAATTCCTTTGACCATCTATGAGGGGTAAAATTAATGGTTCGGTCTTAAGACATATACCAAATTTCTACTTCCCACCAAGAATGATTTTAAATGAATAATAGTTTGAAATTTTCTAAAAGAAGTTACTGGGTCTAATTAGTAGGAGAGCCGTATTTCTGTTGGCAAGAGAAAAGAAATCCAGACGAGAATCAGGGAAATATAGGTTTAATTTGTGGTTACCTTGACCGAATATTAATACTTATCTTTCAGAATAGTTGTGTAAAGATTGAATAGAAAGAGAGTTTCAATTGGAGCAGCAAGTGTGCGTGGGTGACGGGGGATTGGGCTCCGTCCTGCTCCTCAGATTCACTGTCTGTCCAGTGTACGGCTTGTCTTGCTTTGCGTCGAGCTTATTCCATCGCTCGAGGGCTGAGAGGAAGGCTTCCCGGACATTGGTCCTTTCTTTGGCGCTCGTTTCAACGTAGGGAAGGTGTCCGTTGGAGGCACACCAATCCAATGCCGTTTCCCTCGCAACTTCCCGTTTCTCCAGCTCAATGTCCACCTTGTTCCCGATGAGTACAAATGGAAATGCGTCCTTGTCAGGGACGTCTGCGTAGTAGAGAAATTCCTCTCGCCAAGTCCCTATGTTCCGGAAACTATCCTTGTCCTCGAGTGAGAAAGTTAAGAGGCAAATATCAGATCCTCGATAAAACGGTGTACGTAAACTCTTGAAGCGCTCCTGACCTGCAGTGTCCCAAATCTAAGGGGAAAAAAGTTAGGAAGAAATTTTGAAAACAATCTCTTTTTTTTTATTTTGTAAATTTAATTGTTTGTTCCTCCAATTCATCTTTCCATCTTATTACATAAGAAAAATGTAGTACCTGGAGTATGTATGTCTGACCTCCGACCTCGATCTCCTTGTTGAGAAACTCGACGCCGATGGTGTGGAAGGAATGTGCGTCGAAGCGATCAGCCACGAATCGGTTCATGATGCAACTCTTTCCCACTCCACCGTCACCCAGTAGAATACATTTGAGGAGAATGTTCTTTGAAGGTACCGCTGCTCCACTCCCAAGCGGTAGACCGCTTCTACTCATCCCACCGCTTCCTACTTATTTAACAATCCAATATCATCACTTCTACATTCTGTGGCCTCAAAATGATATTTGTCTAAGAGAATATGATTAAGTGCCGGACTGATTTCGTACAATCTGAAAGTGCGGGAAAGTCGTTTCTCATATTTTAACTCTAGAAACCACAAGATGGACCAAATTTAGTCCACGGTTTTTAATTTAGCTAGGAAAATTAGTACCGTAAGCTGCAGAAGTAGAGTACCTGTGGTTTTCTCACATTTTTTCCTTAACTTTTTATCTTTGGCTTCGTGGTAAAACTCATTTCCACTGTTTTCTAATACATCTCTTGCCTTGCATTTGAGCTGGGCACCTGATCAACAATTTAATAGCCTCTTCGACATTGTAAATTTTAAGACGGATTATTACATTCTAACCAGCATTCATAATTTTTTTTTTGATTTTTTCTTAAAAATCAAAAAATCAAATTTTTTTGATAATTATCCGATTTTTTTGATAATTATCAAAAAAAATTATCTAGATGTTGTACTCGGTAATAATTCTACAAAACTGACTAACAAACAAGTCCCAAACTGATTTTCCCCACAAATATTTAAGCTAAAATAGTCTATGTATTAATTTTACATGCGTATAAAAACAGGAGCGGGGAAATTGGAAAATAGTAATTGCATTTTCAAAATGTATATAAGGAATTTGATATTTTCAAAATGAGAATCTTTTAAATTAATACTTTAATAAATAAATTTTAAATGATAACTTAAGTATAGTATTGAGGTGGGGAAAAAAATGAGAAGAATCGATTTTTTATAAATTAGAGCTTGGAAGAAAATTTTGGTACTCAGGTCGAGGCAAAATCAGAACAGAAAAGTAAAAAAATTTCTTCTACTGTTGCTGCCGCCAATATATGGACAGCCAGTTTTCTATCTTAGGATATATCTGTTTACTTTTTTTTTAGAGCAATATCCCATGGTAACACAAATTTTCACCCACTTTCACAACTCACGGTTATGAAGCTTCAGCCCGTCTGATAGTGATGTTATTCTTGCGCGTGATTTCCTTAGTCGACGCTTTTGTGACTTTTTTCGTAAGATTTTTTTAATAAACTGCACAAATGACAGACAGATTTCGTAAAGCTAACAACACTAACAACAACCATAACCCAAACTTAGCCCAACCCAACTTCATACTAGCATTTTAGTTCTGCGTATACTTCATCACCTAATGATAACCGCTGAGTAGCCTGACATTTGTTCATAATGTTTTGGTAGAATTTATGCTCTAGCGAGAATTGCTGTTGGCTATTGGTCTTTAATCTGTGTGCGCGCAAAAATTTAACATTTTTCTGAGTTTGATGTTTCGTAGTACATTTGATTTAATTACAACAAAACGTTACAATTGAGGGAGGCGAGGTATTTCAATCACCTCTCCAGGCTGTGAGGTAAATGTTAACATTTAGTTAAAATTAAGTATTTCAAACTTTAGTATAATAGCATAGGAAATTATGCAGTTAAGGTTCAAAACTTGGTTTTAAACAAACTTAAACATTTTATCCTTTACTCCCATGCTTAAGTGATGATTAAACCAAATTTCCTCTTTACTTTTTAATGTTCTTTCAATATGAAGTATGAAATCTCCTCTTTGTGAGTGACTACTCCTTGGAGAAAGTAGTTGTTATAAGAAAACGTTTGTATGTTTAGTGTTTAGGTTTTAATTTTATTTCATGTGTGTTGGTTTAGTTTGATTCAAATTTGCAAAAAAAAAATTTTAGTAAGTAAAGATGAAAATTGAGTTGGGTAGAAGTAAGCGGTTAATCCACAGTTTTTCCTAAAAATTCCGGTTTCCAATGGAAATGGCTCAAAATCAAAAAAATAAACAGATATATCCTAAGACAGAAAACTGGCTGTCAATAAGTTGGCAGCAANGGTTAATCCACAGTTTTTCCTAAAAATTCCGGTTTCCAATGGAAATGGCTCAAAATCAAAAAAATAAACAGATATGTCCTAAGACAGAAAACTGGCTGTCAATAAGTTGGCAGCAACAGTAGGGAAGAAAAAAATATTTTCTGCTCAGGAAGAACGACCCCCTTTTTCTACCGAGCAAAAAGTGATAAAAATAACCTCAAATCAATTATAGAAGGATCTTTTATTAGTTTTTCACAAGTTTCAAAAATTCAAAAAGTTTCACATTAAACCGTCTGTGCATCTTTTTTTTCTTAAGTGCTGACAATAAAGTAGTTGCAGCTACAATTACTAAATCGTCATCCTCTTCCGAATCAGAACTGTTCATTTTCAAAAACTTTTTTTTAATTAACAGTGAACAATGACAATTTATTAATCCGAACTTTCTTTGAAATTAATTTATTTAAAAATTAGTCACGTGAAACGTTTTTTTCTCAGCCTTGACGTGAGTCTGAGTACCCTCTATTTTAAAGTAACCAAAAATGACATTTTCAGCTCAACTTTTTTCCTACATTTCTTCTCATCCTAGCCTGAAAATTCGTCACACTTTTTGCTCGGATTTAATCCACACTTGCGTGCTAAGCTTTAATGAATTGTATTCATTTATTTTTTTTGAATCTCGTCATGAGTTAAATTTTCAAATACTTATATTCCTAATGATCGAAATACCACTCTTCGATTTTGTGTTAAATAATAATATAAATAATAACGTTCTCAACAGACAGCCGATTACTGGTTTCTGAATTCAAACAACCTTGTCACACACAATATTATTTTTATTCAGTAATTATCTTTCACTTGAATTTCCAAAAAGGTTGCAAAATTCTGTTTTCATGTGTTATGAAAAGTTGAGCGAGAGAATATTATTACTTCCGCCCAGCTCTGAAGCCTACTCCAACCCTCCAGTGAAGTGTAGAGTGAGTTTGGGCTCAACCAGTCAGTGGAAATTGTGGGAATTTTTTTGATTCAAAGACAGGTACCCTACTTCTAAAGCTTAGGGTAAAAAAATTCACCCATTATCGACCTCAAGTCGATTCCACAAGTTTGAACTGAAATTGGCATTGGAAAAATGACAGCGCTGTATGCTGTGAGCATCGGAACTTAGAATAAATCAAAGACGACCGAGCGACATTTTGAATTGTCGTCCGCTGTAATTTTCTTAGAACCCCAACTTTGGACCGAAATTGGTGCAAGACAAAAAATAGCTTCCCAACTTTGGACCAAATTTGGTCCAACTAAATTTACTTACAACGTTGTCATTTCTATTATATATCACTACTAGAAAAATCCCAATATTCCTCCCGTCCATTCTCGTATACCTCCCGCAATATCCCACATCCCTCCCATCCATTCCCGCATCCCTCCCGCACTATCCCACATCCCTTCCATCCATTCCCGCACTATCCCACATTCCTTCCGTCAATTCCTGCATTCCTCCCGCACTATCCCCAGTACATCCCGTCCATTCCCGCATCCCTCCCGCACTATCCCACATTTTCCCCATAATTTCTCGCATCCCTCCCGCACTATCCCACATCTCTTCCGTCAATTCCCCCATCCATCCCGTACTATCCCACATCCCTTCCGTCAATTCCCACATTCCTCCCGCACTATCGCACATCCCTCTCACCCATTTGCGCATCCCCACCGCACCATCCCACATCTTTCTCGTCAATTCCCGCATCCTTTCTTCACTATCCCACACCCCTTCCATCCATTCCTGCACTATCTCACATCCCTTCCGTCAATTCCCACATCCCTCCGGCACTATCCCGTATTCCTCCCACCCATTCGCGCATCCCCACCGCACCATCCCCCATCTTTCCCGTCAATTCCCGCATCTTTTCCTCACTATCCCCTACCCCTTCCATCCATTCCTGCACTATCCCACATCCCTCTCACACTATCCCACAACCTTCACGCAAAATCACGCATTCCTCCCTCACTGTCCCACATCCCTCCCAACCATTCCTGTACTATCCCACATCCCTCCTGCACTATCCCGCATCCATCCCGTCCATTCCAACACAATCTCGCAGTGTAAAAATATTTGATCATAATCGGACTGGGTTCCCAGTTCTGAAATATAGCATAGTTTTACTTAGTTTATTTGCTGAAATACTATAAGTACGAACTTGGCAATGTGTATTGAGTTAAAATGACGTATTTAGATGGGCGCGCCCCTAGGACCGAATTTGGTCCAGAGTTGGGCCAGGTTTTTGGCTGGACTAAATTTGTGCAAGAGTTGGGGTTGGCACTTTCGAAAATCACCTGGGGGCACCAACCTCTTATCTGATTAGACTACATTTGAATTTACATGGGGCTTCTTTATGGAAAGACCTGGTTATGCTAACCTAGATTACAAGATAGTAGTGGTGTACTCAACTTAATAATCCTGTGATTGAAAATTTTTATGTCTTTCTGCTCTTGGTGTCTAACTTGAATTTTCAGACGGACGTCTGAAGTTTTGAATAAATAATATAAAACGTAACATACGTAGAGAAAGACTTGGTTGACTAATAATCACTGCTTCTATATGAGCCGAAACGGACGTATATGGAGGATGAATGTTGTCGAATCGTCCACCATTCACCTAAAGTCTTTCATTCTGTAGGTTCTAATTCTTAACTCCTGATCTCTGAGATTTAACGTTAGCCTAAAAATGTTCAAAGAAAGATTAGTAGAGATAATTAAGTAAATTAAAAATAGATATGTCGCAGCTCGGTACCTCGTCGGTAGGTGAGTTAGTTTTGAATTGTTGCTCAAGCTCAAGAAAGATGAGGATAGTGAGATGGTTGAATGAAAATGGGAGTAAGTGAATAAGTGTTTGAGAAATCAGCTGTGCTGTAGATTAGTAAAAAGGAGTTTTGGAGTGAGTGCGAGTGCGAGTGGAGTCGGAGTTAGAGATTAGGCACGGCGTATAGGGGCTTATGCGAAATAAAAAACCAAGAGACAAGGTATTGAGTTCTCTCACTCTTGAATCTTGGGTTAGTCCAACCTAAAGGTGGGCCTAACCTAACTTGGGCTAATTGGAAAATAAAATAACTTATTTTATCCGACCAAACCAAAATAATATCTATTTCATTCTTCCTCTGTAGCAAACATCAATTGCAGCATTCCAATTAAATATAATTAATATACACAAGGCTTCCAAATTTCCTCCCGAAAATCTTCCATGCCAAAGACTCAAATTTTCCAAGCGTATAAAATGAAGGGAAAGAACCGGTCTCCATGGACCATGCAGAAGACTTACTATTCAGATGAATAACGTAAAGGTAAACAGGAAATTGCATTTCAGAAATCCATAAAGCCGCTGCTCTCTCCGCGTAGAAAGAAGTGACTTTGTCTATGTAGATTAGATAAATCTCCATACATCCAGTGTTTTGCCATTATCCAAAGTGAAGACAAAGGGAGTTGTATTGGGATGTTATTTATACACAGGAACCGAATAGGACGTGAGGTAGATTCAGTAACGGATACCACAGGAACTATTTTCTTACTAGAAAATGATTCAGGAACATTGGTCAGGAACAGGTCAGTAACAGGAACAGATCAGGAACAGTACTTAGTAGTAATGACAGGAATAGTGGTCAGGAACAGTGATTAGTAATGATAACAAGAACAAAGGTTTTACAAGAACACAACTGATAATATCAGGAATAGATTGAATTGGTTCAAGGATTATCCAGGCAATAGACCAGGAACAGGTACTAAGGTGATAATGAAAGTTTAGAACAATTAGAACTGTTAAAAAATTAATTACAATAATATGTAATAATGTGTAATTAAAATCAAGAGAGCGAAAATGCGAACGACTTCTAATCGAGCACTGATTTAATTGAAAGGAAAATGGGCGCTTTTGAGATGCGTAAAGAATATTTATAAAGGAATAAATAAGTTTCGATATGTAGGAAATTGTTTCGTTGGTAACGAGAACTGAACATCCAGTATGCAGATTTATACTACTACTACATTTTCATTAACTAAACTAATAGTATCTTTTCATTTAACAAACCATTCTGTCCATCTCGGTATTGGGTCCTCAACGTCACTATGTAAAAGTTTTTAACCAACCGCAACAACAGGAGCATAGACCAAAAAAAAATCTTTTGACTTTGGCCATTTCGTGAACAAGTCGTCTGTATTATTTACTACTTGACAGAATGGTGTTGAGGCGTGTTGACATTCTTCAACCTCTCTTTCAGGTAAGTCTGTCCTTAAACAGCTTTTTAGTTTTCGGTCCAAGAAAAGCATCGTCCGCTGATTCTATCAGCCCAATGTATCAGCCGTGTGTAGTCAGCCCATTGCCTCCTAACAAATCAACCTTACAAAAAATTTTAATGAAAGGATTTCTCTATTAGGTTCTAGAAATTTTATACCTGCCCTCGGTATGGGTGATTCAATCGGTTAGGCTGTGTTGTTAGGATGCTGTGGGCTGATACAATAAGAGAATGGTGCTTTGCTTCAACCTACATGAATATGACTTGTTCCATTATGGAGGGACGTTCTTCTTGACATCATCACTGCTTTTCACTGAATATGAGTCTGTGAAGTTTACGTACTAGTTTTTTTTTGCAGCGGTTAAAGCGATCTTCAGAAGGAGAGATACGACGGGGCTTGATTTATGGTCTGCCTGAATGGCAGAGTGGAAGTCCAGGTGTGACCGTTGCCATCTCTCTCCTCCGCTATGTTGATACGGAAACGACCAAATTAGCCTTAAGGTCTCTTCCCTATGGAATGCACATTATCGGCCTCGTTGAGTTTAATAGAGACGAGGAGCAGGATCTTTACGAGGTATGTCACACATTGATGACCTATGCATTTGTCATGTTACAGTTGCTAAAACTATACTTTAACTCTCTACTCTGACATTCTTATTCTTGGAATGGTGTGAAGGCGGTGGAACAGTTGGAATCTCCAGTTGTCTTTAAAATAGTAGATGGAAAAGTGAGTGCGAGTACAGGATTGGATTATTTGACGAACCTTCACATAAATATTGTCTCATCGGAAGTATTTTGGGAGAAGACTGTCACTACTTTCCATGTCCAAGGGAAGTTCCTCCTTTACAGTATGCTTGAGACACCGGACTTGAAGGACTCGTTCGCCCAGGGAAAGGTAGATAGTATTTCTCATCAGATTCTCTGTAATAATTCTGTCTACTAATTCAATCATCTTAGGCTCGTGTCCTAAACCAATCCTCATACGTTTTGGGGAATAAAGGAGTAGTGACCCTTCTTCCACGCCATGGCCAAATCCTTTCGGATAAGGAAAGCCTCAAAGGTGAGTTGAGAGTAGGAGATCTGGTGAAGGGTTTAGGAGAAGAGAGAGTTGAGGCATACTTCCGACCTGGCATCTCGCTCATCAACGTAACTCTCCTCTTTGATCAGACAAAAAGTAATTCGAACAAGAAGGCAACTCTTCTCATCTCAGACACAAGTGAGTCTAGCAGTAGTGAGAGAGTACCTTTCGAACATAACTCCTTATCCCAGGATCTTAACTAGTTGTCTTTTTGGATACGGAGGTGCTCGGTGTAAGTTCTTTGAGCACTACCTCTCGTTGGATTATTTGGTGATGGTACCGAATGGAGTACCTGCCCATCGTCTTTACAAAAAGCTCAACATGGGTTTCCTCAACCAGCTCGAATTCGGCTTCCATGACAACATCCTCGATCAGCTCACCAACTCCATCTCGGCTGAGAAACCAGAACCCTTTCATTTCTGGCCCCCATTCGCCTCCCACTTTGTCACCGCCATCTACCCTGAACAAACCTCAGAGGAAAAGCTCAGTAAGTATGCTATCGACGTTTCAATTAGGATGTCGAAGGGGAATTGAATAATTCAAACTCAGTCTATTAGATTTGAAATATTTTTTTAGTATCCGGGAATATCCCGCTTTTGGAGCCTTAATTATAAAATTACAAAATCAAAAACAAAATTTTTTTCGTTGTTTGTCAGAGGAGTTTCGCCACGAGCTTCACGAGTTGTTCTTTGTCCGGGAGGTTCGACCGTACTTCCGTCGATCAGCTGCACTCTTCCAGCCCATGACTTCTCTCATCTCGCCGCATCTGAGTCTGAAAAGGAAAGGGGGGATCCTTGTGAACGGGCACTACGAATACAAGCATTACATGCAGGATGACTTCAATGACGACGGATGGGGCTGTGCCTACAGATCTCTTCAGACAATCGTCTCTTGGTTTAGACTACAGGGATTCACAGCCAGACCTATCCCGTCACACAAGGAGATACAGGAGTGTCTTGTAAGTTATCCATTAGACATGGGAATCATTAGGCAGACTTATTCCTCTCCACTGGTTGTAGGTGAGTCTAGGTGATAAGCCGGCGTCGTTCGTGGGGTCAAAGCAATGGATTGGTTCCACTGAAGTCAGCTTTGTCTTGGAAGCTCTTCTCGGCGTCTCATCTCGAATCATCTCCATGTCCAATGGAGCTGAGATGAGTTCAAGGTAAAGAATTCCTAAATGTTAGAAACTCTTGGAGCTACTTAAGAAAGTAAAAATTTAATCCTTTTTTGAGTATCTAATATTCCTTTGCGTCTATTAGTGAGAAGCTTGGTTCCCTTCAGCATCATTTTAAGACAAACGGAACGCCTGTGATGGTGGGCGGTGGGGTTTATGCCCATACAATCATTGGAGTGAGCGAGGAAGAGTCTGAGGAACCTGCCTTCCTCATTCTGGATCCCCATTGGACAGGAGCCGATGAGCTCAAAACCATTGAGAAGAAAGGATGGGTGGGATGGAAGGACAAGAAGTTTTGGTCCACGACAGACTTTTACAACCTCTGCCTCCCTCTCCTCCCCTCATCCATTTGAAAGGCATAACCATGATGTCAACAATACCAACCCAATCCAATTCCCTTCTCATCCATCTACCAACCCCCCCAATTGAAAGCTAACCTCCTCTTGCCCCATTCTCATCCAGACCGCACTACCAGAGCTCTATTTTTCTACGAGAGGAGATGACAAAATCAATAATAAAACCCAACAATCAATTCGAATACCAACATCAGTAGTCTAATCGCTCCAGATTTGAGTAAGAACCCATCAGAGGCACTTTTCTATTTTATTTTCCAACCCTTTCCCGACTCTTTAACTCTGATTACACGTTTATTCTCATAAAATTATTTTAGCCACATATATGAGAATATAATTATCAACTATTATTAGAACTATTGAGAGTTAGCAGAGTAGAAACTCCAGCAAGTCTCTCTCATTTCTATAAGTAAAACAAATTTAACTATGTAGACTCGTTAGTGTTGAGCACCTGGAATTTTAAGGAAGGATGACGTAAGTGAGACTTGGTTTGAAGTCTCAACTCTACGTTGACATTTTGTTCATTTTTAGGTGTTGGGTTTCACTGCTGTTTCGGTGGTTGCTGCTGCGACGGTGGAGGACGCTGTAGATTTGTCGGTGGAAACTGGATATTGAGTGCTCCCTGCTGTCCCATTGGCTGTTGTCCATGGTAGATCTGTGGTGGAAGGGTTGATGCCGCCTGTTGAAATTTTACATTAAGATAATAAGAAAATCAGCGTAGGTAATAATTATGGGTTAATAATTATCAAGACAGAAAATATGGTTTAAAATTATGGAAAAGATGAGAGACCTGATTGAAGATGGGCTGATGCTGTGAGGTCGGTGGTTGGATTGATGTTGGGATAGGTGAGTGAGAATAAAGGTTGGCGTAGAGCCCCGTCTGCTGTGGAATGTTGTTCATTGTCCCAGGCCCCTGTGTGGTCTGGAAGCCTTGGACCATGTTGGGACCGAATGTGGTCCCTGACTTTGGTGGTTGGGGCATAGTAGTGATGGTGTAGGGAGTTGTTCCTATTGACCCTTGATAAGTAGTAGGAGGGGCTGCTGTCTGGTAACCACTTCCTGATTGCTGATAGTTGCTCCCAGGATAACTCCTAGGTACAAGGCAACTTTACATAAACTACTCCTTTAACAAAATATTGTTTTCTAGGTTCCTGAACTCATTCAAGATATTCTGACTTGTGCACGAGCTCCACAGGCCCAGAAGTCAAAATAAGATAACATTCATGTCCTTACGGAAAAGTATAGGCATTTGTGAGAGGCTGTTGCTGGAGTTGGGAAGTAGGCTGTTGGACTAGGACACCCTGTGCTTGGTACTGCAGTGGAGCCTGCTGAACAGCTCCCATCATTTGATGCGAACCCATGTTGTATGCTTGTTGAGCTTGCTGAGCTTGAGCAGGTGAACTCTGCAGAACAGACTGAGAACATGTCTCATTCTTAGTCACTCCCGACACTCCGGCGTTCAACTTGGAATCATAACTACCAGAACTGAATGCCTGAGTTCCGCCTCCAGTGCTTTCAGCCTAAACAAAAGAAAGAGGATGATTTAGGATTATCAGATTTGTTCAATAAAAATGATGGAAATCTCTGAAAAGTTCAATTGATGAGTATTGTCTCAGACCTTATGCTCTTTCGTAGTCTCCAATGGAACTTGAACGGTCTCAATGACAAAAGCCTTTTCCTCTCCCAAAATGTCTAAGATCTTGTTGATTTTATCACGGAGAACACGAAGGTGTTTCCGAAGAATTGGGAACTCCAACTTGTCCAAAGATTTTTCAATTTCCGTTGTCTCTTCTGCTTTCGGGTAAATCTTGAGACGGAGAATTCTGTTCTCGCATTGAATGGCGAAAGCAAGGTCAGAAGAGTCAAAAATTGTAATCATGTCTCCATCTGTAGTCAGCATTTTAAAATGGAACGAATTAAAAACAACAAACAACTAGGTACAAAAAAAATTATAAAAATCAGGACTCACTAACCTTCGTCCTTGTACTTGATGAGAATGTCGTCCTCGGATTTCAATTTCCCACGGAATACTCGCTGCATCATCAGCACAAGCTCATCATACGTAATTTCCTCATTATGGATCGGCACACGACGGATGTCGCCCTGGAGTTCAGCCTACAATAAAAATTACACAACTCAAATCAACTACATTTTTGATTTTTGATACAGGGGTTATGAGGTAAATTCCTTAATGGGTTGGATTCTAAGCAACCGAGCGAGCAGCAGTAAAAATTTCAAAGTTTTTAAACATTTAATTTCCCATCCCGGAATTTTATTTTTGTTTGGGTTTTTCTTATCTCATAAAGTAGGGTTGCTAACGAGCCGAGTTTTTTCCTTCGCTCGGCTAGCTAAAATTCCAGTTCAGCTCAGCTCACAACTCGCAAGAGTTGGAAAATGTCACCTCAGCTAGGCTCAGGGCAGTACTGTGGTGGCCGCTCAGCCTTGCTGAACTGAAAATTATCAGTTTCAGCTCTCTTTCAGTTTTGTAGTATTCAGGTCGTGCACAAAAGCTAAGCTTAAAAAAAATATTTTTCAGCGAAGCTGAATAAAAACGTTTTTCCGTGCACTGAAAGAGATAACCTTTTTCAGGTGAGCGGAAGCTGAATTCGAAAAGAGTCCATTTTGTTTCTTTTTGTTTTGTTTTAATTTTTTCTTATCTGTTTAAAAAAAAGTTTTTGTAGTATTTTTATTACTTTTAAAAATACATATTGGATATATACCGGTGGCCAGACTCAAACAAAAATTTGTTTAGTTATTGTTTTTCCTCTTACTAAATTGGATTAAGTCAGCTGTTTTCCACAAATATTTTTGTTGTTTGGCTTTGGTCATATCTGTATATATATATATATATATATATATATATATTTTAATAGACAAAAAAGTAGACAAGTTAGCTGGACTGACCAGAGTACTAGTCAGTGGAATCAAGCTGAATTATACAAACTGAAAGACCATTCAGCTCTAATTTCAGTAACGATTTTCAGTCAGCGTAAACTTAATTTTCAGTTTCAGTTTCAGCTCAGCTGACACTGCCAACACAGTACTATGCTAAGCTAACTCGAGCAGCTCTCGAGCTGGTTCGTTAGTCATAGTTTTATTATTATCAAAATTTTGCTTTTACTTCGGCGTTTTGGTTATAAAAGTAGATTCTTGCCAAATATCAACAAGGACAACTTTTCCTTATGACAATTTTCTTTGTGGTGAGTCTTTCAGGTCAGAGGTCAAGGTGAACACCTCCGAATTATTTGCCTTAACTTCTGACCTGAATTATAAATAAGGAAAATTTTCGCTTTGGTATTTGCAGCAACATTTGTAGACGTCATTTTGGCTCTTATGAAGGTAGAAGAAACTTTTGAAAAATCTTAGAAAAAATTTTGAGACAGGGATTTTAATTTTAATGTTAAAAAACTTTCACTGTCCCCTGTTTAGTGGAATTCAAGCCACCATAATACATACGGTTGTTAAGTCGTCGTAAATTTTACTTTGCGATGACATGCAGAAAAATTAAATTGAAGTTTTTCAGTTGAAACATCAACGCTGTTTGGTAGAAAAAAATTTTTAATTTAATTTAATTGAAGAGTTAGTGAAGAAATTCAAATAATGTTTCATAATTCTATTTTTATTTTATTTTATCCGCACTTTGCTTCCCATTTTGTCTAATTTTCACCAATTACACCCGTCAGATGTGCGCGGAATGGAATTTCTACTGACAAACTCAAGGCAGTAGGGCCCGTTACACTAGAAGTAGCAGCCCGCTGCTTGATCTAGCGTCCTCTAGATCTAGCAGCGGGCTGCTAGATTTAGCAGCTCAGCCTCTAGATGTAGGGGCTGAGCTGCTAGATCTAGCGTCTTGGTGCGGGGCTGAAGTAAGGCAGCGGGTCTTGACGCCTATCGCCCAGCAAAAAATTCCATGCCTACCGCCCAGCAAAAAATCCCATGCCTACCGCCCAGCAAAAAATCCCATGCCTACCGCCCATGCCTACCGCCCAGCAAACAATCCCATGCCTACCGCCCAGCAAAAAACCCCATGCCTACCGCCCAGCAAAAAATCCAATGTCTGAAGATCGTAAGAACCTAACCTAAAAATCCTAAAATAGGGGTTATCAAATGCTACATCCCAGTGTAACGTGCAGTTTGTTAATAAATAAAATATTTCATCAGTATGTGAAATGAGTCAAAAAGTAAAGTAGCCAATATAAAGTATATGTACAGGGTGAGTAATCTTTTTTAATACCCTAGAAATCATGCTTTCACATGACCGTCATTTTTCCATGTCACGCGAGGGGGTTTTATATGAAAATTGACAGTCGGCTACGGCAGAATGTTGGAAAACAACTAAAAGCTACGAGTGGGCGGGATTTACATTGAAATAAGAAATGAGAGTGTGCCATATGCTTCGTAAGTAGTCTTCACTTTTTGTCTTAATTGAGTTCAAAAAGTGAAGACTTAGTTAAGAAGCATAGTGCAGCAGGGTCATTCCTGGACTTGGTTTTCACTCTCAGTTAA
>NIPM01000013.1:9924-79973 GCA_002738285.1 Holacanthella duospinosa | reverse complement strand
TTTTTTTTTAAGTTTTGTTTTTAACCATGAAAATCTCAGTTCAGAATTAAATACAACACACACGACCTAGATTAACGTAAGAACCAACTGAAATTGGTATTTAATTGTTAAGGAAGTGTTCTACATGTAAAAAAATTGAATTATTGTAACATCAGCGATAAAAGAACCTGCTAGACGGGTAGTCGTCAAGACATCGATTAATTCGTAGTGCAATATTAATAAAAAAAATGCAAATAGGGATTTTATCGTCCATTTGTTGTGTGTGTTGCAGCTAAGGTTCAATTTGTTTAAAACACTGTTTTTTTTTTAAAAACAAGTTGTTTTAAACATGTTTTAAACACTGTTTTAAACAAATGTTTTTTTTCTTCGCCACACTGGCGTATCCCCACAAAATAAAGCAGAGAAGCAGAGTGAGTGGTCGGCAGGTTCTCTGTTGAGCGAGGTAGAGTAGATTCCAAGGTATCATACCCCATTCTCCACTTTCTTTGGCTTGATTCTCTCAACTAACCACCTCTCGCCATCGCCAATACAGAATCCCCTTTACTAAAAAATAATTCTTTTGATTTGATATCCCGAAATATTTCAAGCAACCACATAGATTGGGAGGAGCTGTGGTGAAAGTGGAGAAAGAGGGTACTAACAAAGATTACTCACCCTGTATTTCTACACTGGACCAATTTACACTGGGTATTAGAGCCTCGCTTGGCTACTGAGATTACGAGTCTTCTCACATCTACACAACTGGACGAAACAAAACTCCCACAAGTATTTTGTTATCACGCGAAAAACATGGCGGCGCGCAATCTCCGGCGCGCTTCGCGCGCCTCCGATAGCTGTTGAACGAGCCTTCGGCTCGTTCAAACGCTGCGGGGAAATATAGTCTGAATACCTGAACGCGATATCCGTTACAAGTATGCAATCACGCTCAACTAACTCAATCACGAATGAGCATGTTACCGATCCGTANCTAACTCAATCACGAATGAGCATGTTACCGATCCGTATTTGCGTGAATACGTCTATGTGAGATTTAGGCTGCGGTTGCCAAAGCTTTATATAACTTAAGCAGGGATGTAGCATTGGGATTTTACACTGGGATGTAACGCGGTAGGCATGAATTTTTGCATAGGATTTTTTTCTGGGCGGTAGGCATAGGATTTTCGCATAGAATTTTTTGCTGGGCGGTAGGCATAGGACATTTTGCTGGGAGGTAGGCATGGGCGGTAGGCATGGGATATTTTGCTGGGCGGTAGGCATGGGATTTTTTTGCTGGGCGGTAGGCGTCAAGACCCGCTGCCTTACTCCAACCTGGTGCGGCTAGATGTAGCAACACTAAAGTTATTTTGAAAAGCTCGAACATATATCTTTTTGACGAGTTTAGCTACTATTTCTAATCGATACTAAATCAAATTTAGCAACTTTTCACCGCGCCGAAAAAATTTCATCGTGGAAGGGCTGAGTTATTCAATAAAATGTGTCTATAAATTACACGGTTGAACATTTCCGGTTAATTTTTTTTTGAATTAAATAGCTTATCCTATTATCTTTTGACTGATATAAAGCTCGGTCGAGAATAATTGATACCCGATTTCAGAAAAATAATTGAAAATTAAAGCTGCTAAATCTAGGGTCTCTGCTGCTAAATCTAGCGGCTCTGATTCTAAATGTAGGAGCTTGAGCTCCTAGATATAGAAGCAACTCCTATATCTAGGGGCAGCTGCTAGATCTAGCGACATTGGCGCTGTTTCACTTTTAAAACACTATTTTTTAATTTTTGGTGGCAAGCTAAAAGTAAATCAAAGAATAAGACTTAATCTGAATCGCAAATTAAACTGTTTAACGTCACCGCTAAAAATTTAAATGAGAAGACGCGCACATCTCGAAATAAAAAATAAAAAATCTCGCGGCGAGAACTTCGTGGTCTCAATGCTATTTGGTTCGAGAGTACATCGTATTTTTGACATTAAAAAAAAACTAAAATGTAGGTTATTTTTGTCTATCTGTGATCACCGATGAAACTTGAAAAAAATTTTGATACCGATCCACGATCCAAGCCAGCAGGCAAAAACAAATCGATCCCGATCTGCGATCCCATCCATTAGTGAAAATCAAATCGATACCGATCCGCGATCCGAGCCAAATAAAAAAAAAATTCGATACCGATCTGTGATACGATATATCAAAATTTTTATTGATATCGATCCGATCCAATCCGCGCATCGATTATTGGGTCGATTGTTATAAATAAAACTCACAGGTGACTCTAAAAAAAACTTTTCATCCCGATCGACGATCCGAGCCAAGACAAATCGATGCCGATCCGGAATCCGAGCGAAGAGTAAAAAATTTTCCGATACCGAGCCAACAGGCAGAAAATTACTCAATACCGATCCACGATCCGAGAGAAACAATAAAAAAGCCTTCTGATTTTGATCAGCGATTCGTGCCAATAAATTACTCGATACTAGAGATGCCCCGAGTACTCGGTTCACCGAGTACTCGGCAATACTCGGCCTCGTTGCCGAGTACTCGTACTCGGCAATATTCGAAAATGGTACTCGGCCACTACTCGGCCAACTGCACCGAGTATTTCTAAAACTTCTTGAAAGTAAAAACTAAACTGACTTGGAAATTTTACAGTATTTTTTAATTAGAATATATGGCAAGAATATATTTTATACTTTTGTGAAGTAAATTTTGCAATTTACTGAAAAAATTCAGTCCAATTCAGTTCAGTACTATTACTTGTAAAAAAAATTTCCATTTCAGTTTAGTAATTTAAGTTTTTCAGTTCATTTCAGTTAAATTCAGTACTTCAATACTTTCAAAATATTCCCAGTACAGTTCAGCCCAGTATTTCACTATTTTCTAATCACTTCCAGTTTAGTTCAATATTTTTCATTTCGGTTCAGTTTTACCTATTATTGAAATCCTTTCCGGTTCAGTTCAGATCTGTCCAAAACTAGAAAGCACTGAGCTGAAATGAATTCCCAACACAATCTGTAGTGTTCGTTAAATTCAAAATTCAAAATCAGCAGATGTGCAGCGGCATCAAAGTTGAGATAAGAAAATGACGCTTAAACGCCACAGATTTACTGTACATGTTGAGCCGCATTGAATGACACCCCATATGTTTAGGAAGCCGAGTACTCACTACCGCCATCTCCAATACACCGAGTACTCGTACTCGGCAATTGGCCGAGTATTGCTACTCGGGACATCTCTACTCGATACCAATCCACGATCCGAGCCAAAAATTAAAAAAATTTTTCGATACCAATCCGCGATTCAATACATAGTAATATTGTGCGATACCGATCCTTGGCTTGATTTTCATCTGTCTGTAATTAAAATTCTCGTAAAATAAAATGTCTCAACTGAAACTTTAATAAGGAGATATTAATTCAGAATAAGTGGTTAATTGAGCTAGTCATTAAAAAAGTGTTCGATGGACATCCCACACGATATTATTCGGCCGAATATTCTGCTGAATATTCGGCTAGTACACTTGCGCCGCATCCGAATATTCGGTATTCGGCCAATGGCCGAATACCACTAGTCGTTATACCTCTAATTATTATTATGAATTAGTAGTGAAAAGAATAGCTGACCGAGTTATCGGAAAACTCGGTCAGGTATCCTCGCTCAGTATTTTGTCAACTTTTTAGTCAGGGCCCTCAAAATCGGCCTCTTCGCTTGTACTTATGTACTGTAGTGTATTAGACCTTACTGCAGGGTTGCTGAAGAATTTTGAGAGTATTACTAATTTGCGCACCCTCTGCGCCCCTGCGCACTCTCATACATCGGCATTTTTTTAACCTAAAATAATTTAGTGCAACCACTTTACATTAGAGTTAGTTTAAAAAATGCCGATTTATGTGGGTGCGCAGGGGTGCGATAAGGTGAGCAATTTAGTAATAACCGAATTTTGACGTCTTTGATACCATAGATGTTTTTTGTAAATTTCACATAGCAACCTTGGACAAACTACTATCTCTGAATTTTCTGATAGTCGTTTGTTAGGTACACATAGGGTAATTAAAAAAATATCAAAATATCATATTGATTGACATTTATCATAAATATCTTATTTTATTTTACTATCCCTGGAAATTAGAATAATAATGATGTTTTGAACATCTTTTACAAATTTAACTCTAGTTTGTCAGAGAATTCGGATTTCAAACTTCCGTAGCAATCCATTGATGCTTGTATGAAAAATCCTGAAAAACCCTACCCCTTGACCATGGTGAAATATTTGATGAATGATAGTTGACGTAAATTACTTGGTGGTCGTAGTGATTTTCATATTATGGATACGAACAAATAACCCTGACCAATTGGTCATAGTAATTTTGATCCTCGGATCAAAATTAGCGTGATCCCTAGTTCATATTTGATTAGCGCTACTAATTGTAGGAAACGACAACGAGATCAAAGTATTTAGCCCTTGGTTTTTCATTGTCTATACCACCTAAAGTAAAAGATTGTGGAAGAGGTTGAATTGGGCTTTATGGAATATCGGTAATTTGTTAAGATGTAACTGATGTGGTGGTAGTAAAGCAGGATTGGCTGATTCTATGAGTCCGAAAGGAAAAATGTAAGAGTAGTGTAATGGGTTGATAGAATGAGGTGACGGTGCTTTACTCTTTGCCTACTAACTTTGATGATGAGTTTGCCTGAGAGGTCAACTGAAGGGCCGTTTTCGAAGGTCTTCCGTGTCTCGACCAGAGCAGAGGGAGGTTTGTAGTCAACACTAGAATCACTACTCATGACGTCTGATGACTTGGAGATTCCAAAATTAAGAGTTGAAATGAAGTGAGTATGAGTTTGATGGGTTCTGGATATTTAGGAAATAAGTTTGCTTCAACTAAATGAATAAGAAAAGTTACTCTTCTTCCGAAATTTACTTTCCAAAAGGATGGGAGAGAAGAAAAATCTAAAGAAACAAAGCTCGGCCTTTGAGCTAGGGATTAGGTTCAACTCTTTTCAAATTATTCTCTTCCAGTTGGGTTCAAACTACTTTTGGAAATATTCCTTCAAATGCTCCACTTGGGCTCGTTATAAAAATTTTATCATCTTTTTCAATCTTTTTCAAAAATCAACCTTTAGTCTAACTCCCAAGGTTCCTACGACAACGAATTAAGAAACCCATATGGGCTGGAGTGAAAAATTCACCAACTCAGAGCCAGGAGTCTCAACTGCCGTGCTTTGTAAAGAAAAGGAATGATGAGATATAAATGAATTACTCACCACTAAACAACCTCACCTCACCTCCCTATTCTTAAATTAATGAATTATTCTTATCTAATCCCTATTTTTCATTTCTTTTCTCTTCATTCATTGGAATGCATTTAGAATTTTATTTATCATTTTCATTTATCATTTTCATTTCATTCCCTTCTATTTATTTCCAATTTTCCAATTACCTAATTTGATTTATACTTTATTTTATATTTTTCTATTCCCAATTTCTTTATTTTATACTCATTACACTAAAAAAATAAACTAAAAATTATTTCCTACAGGGTGAGTATCTTTTTTGGTAGTTTGATAATAGTTCCTCCCAATCAGGATATTCAATGAAAATCATTTTCATTCTTTTATTAGAAAAGGACGAAAGGTTAGTTAGTTGAGAGAATAAACCCAAAGTCGAGGAATGGGGTATGAAACGTTGGGATCTACTCCAATTTNATAAAACAAAAGTAAAAGTGAATTAAATCAAAAAAAAAGTCTAAATTTTACCACTTTACTTAACACTGAGAGTAAAATCCGAGTCAGGTAATGAGTCCTGCTATCTATTCCACCACACTCAACAGATAACCCTTCTCTTCGCTTCTCTCTCACTATTCTTCTTAAGTAGTTTTCACTTTTTCAATTGAATGGAGAGAAAAATAAGAAGCATATGGCAGACTTTCAAAATCTTATTTCAATCCTAGGTTTTGTTCAAGTTTGATGTAAAACCCGGTTGGAGTGAGATGAAAAGATGTCATGTGAAAGCTTCGTAGAGTATGAAAAAAGATTCTACTCACCCTGTATTTTCTACTTTTGAGTTTAGATTGGATTTTGATGAGTGAGGAGAGAAAAATATTTTTATTTTTATCTTTTCCATGCGCAGACTTTCTCCTCTCCACTTTCTCTGGAATCCTCAAAATTTGAGGACTTTCCCCAATTCCTGAGTCCATGTCAGAAGAAATTAAGACTTAACTCACCACACCATGACACTTGACGACCCCTTCATCGTCGTCAAAGAGTAAGTAAAGAATTATTATTATTAGTAGAGATAAAAATTGTAGATTTCATCTACAAGACAGTCAATGCCCTTTAAAAGACGAGTAATGGACTCAACATAATTCCTTCTTATATCCAATATTAATAACATGCCTCATAAGTTTCTATGGCAACAAACACTACTTGAGTTTTGTCTTGTTATAATTTTAGACTCTTACATTACAACCTTCCTCGTCAGAATTATAAAACGAGCAAGTTAAATTTGGTTTATAGCTCTTTTGTTGGAGAAAGTTCCTCTTTTATAAGTTATGTCCAATGAACCTTACTAATTAAGGATTTTTTTTTCTGCTCATAAGATATTTTTTATTAAAGACTATTGAAAAGTAGGGTACGAGGCGTTAAAAAGCCACGTCTCTAAGATCAAAGGATCAACGAACAGAATTCTCAGACATCTTATCTTTTACTGTCCAAGTATGTTATCTCAAAATTATGTTGTTCTTCGAAAAGATTTGATTTTCATTAAATTATAACTTTTGAGCCTTTCGTAATAGAGATTTGACTTTCCCTGTTTCCCTACTTTTCCAAGCTCTTTCATTACATAAACATCACTTTAAAGGAAAAATAAATTTACCTATCGACGAAAGTTGGATATAGGAATAAAACGGACTTTGTCCAGCTATCATCTAAAAGTAACTTGTCAAACTTTTATAAAAAATTTTCCAGGATTGTTGACTGATTATAAATAAGTAAATAATGTAGGATTGTTGGTGTTTGTACTTATTTCTTAAAGGGAAGTGTGTAAGGCACTATGTCGGACTCGGGAGTTGTTCCAACATTGGACAGAGAATTGTCAAGGGTCAAACGAAGTGTCGGAGTGGGTAGCTTCGCAGCTCCGCAATGGACTCCGGAGTCTCGAGTGGGATCTAGATGACCTCGAGGCCACACTCGCCATCGCCAAGAGACAAGGCCTCAAGGACAACAAAGAGATCTCATCCCGTCTCAACTTTATCATCAAAACTAGGCAGGAGATACAGGTAGAGAAACCAAGCATTTAAACAATTCAAACTTTCTCAGTTGTCGACTTTTTAACTTTCATTTGTTCAGAATATCAAAGAAGAGCTCAACTTGAAGCGAGAGGACTGGGACCGAAGCGCCAGACAGGTTATTTCACGACTCTTGTCTTAAATTCCAAATTATCTAATAAGAATTTATCCAAATTCCGATAAGAATTTTTAATGTTTGGAATATCACCATACAATAAGGATTTTGTAAGCTAAATATGGTGATTTATTGTTGGCAGCCGGAAACACCAAAGGTCGTTGGACTCAAGAAGACAAAATACCGGAAGTTGGAGAATGAGAGCCCTGAGAAGGTCATAGTTGTATCTTCCCCTAATTCACTTTTTGTGGAATGTGATGAGAATGCGCTGTAAGTTACTAACCGTTGTATTTAAGCGTGAGAGGCGCCAAATAGAAATATGGGGATCTATTTGAATTCCTCAATTCCCTAGTAGACGGCTCTAAAATAACAAAGGATCCTCTACACTCTTTGATATTCTCAGGATGCTGGAAGACTTTGGGCAGGAGGTGGACCTGTTGGGCGGAGACGAAGGAAAGTGTTCCTATTTTTGGACGAGACTCAGATATGTCCCACTGGGTATGTCACCATGTCATTCTTCGACCTTCCCTGTCTAACCATGTGTCCTTACCCAACTCCAGGTAAACGCGTTTGGATCATCATCCTCGCACTCCTCATCGCATTCATTTGTTCCCTCACGAGTCTCGTCCTTGTTTTCGGATATCGCAAGTAGACTCTTGTACCCTCAAAAACTCATACTAGATGATATCGCCAAAACCTCTCTACTGAGATTGGGAATTCTCCTAATTTTATCCGAATAAACAAGATATAATAGCATTGTAAAATTCCCAAAAAACAAATACAAAAGAGTTTAGTTGAGAGTGAGGTTTTGTATTTTTGATAGTAAGTTTTAATTTAGTAGCCTATATTCTGATGTATCTCTGACCCTTTCTGAGAAGGTAGGTGAGGTAGTCAATGTCTTTCCGTCGTCTTCTCCGATCCTTTGATACATGCAGCCTGCTCAGAGGTCAGGGGCTCATCGAGTTCTACTCCAAGTTTAGTCGTCTGACCAAATTTGGATAAAATCCGTCCTATGAGAAATAAGTTCTGGACTTTGAGGTTGCGGATGTGTTCCAAATTTGACTCTTTCTTACAGAAGCCCTTTACTCTCCCTCTTTTATCTTATTCCCATGCCTTTTTAACCTAACAAGTACAGGATGTTCCAAAAAAAAAGATAACTGGAGAAAGTATTTTCCATTCAAATTGAGTGGAGTTAAAGAAAGTCAGTTATCTTTTTGTTGGAACAGCCTGTACATAATCCTAAGGCTTCTTATGGGAATCTATATCTCTTTGAGATAGGATAAAAAATTATCAACAAACTTTCTAGATAGTAGAGCAGGATCATTTTAGATTGTTTCCTTCACGATTTCTTGATTATAATTCGGAAAAGTGCTATAGTTGATAATTAAATGTTAGTGAATAAATTTTGCACGACCATTACAGTTTTGTACATTAGAAGTGACTACTGGAAAAAAAAGTTGAGAACAAGGACGATATCTTGAGATTTTTATTAAAGAACGAATGAACCTCAAAACTACAAAAACTTGAGATTAAGATTTAAGTATCAAATTGGAACAATATCGATTAGTGGATTTAACCTCAAAACTACAAAAACTTGAGATTAAGATTTAAGTATGAAATTGGAACAATATCGATTAGTGGATTTAAGATGAGCTAAGAGTTCCTAACTACTTTTCAGAAAATAACCGCGGAATCACTCTGAAATGATTCTGGAGTCAGAGTGGGTGAGTCCGACTAGAACCTAAATTGGACTCATAGAGAACACTAGTTTAGTTATGAGTAAATATTAAAATCACATTCAATAGTTTTACCCAGTGTTCGGAGGGGAAATTACCAAAATATAGGGTAAAATTGGCAAAGTAAAGTAGGCAAAATACAGTCGACCATTGACATTTTTGGAAATCAGACAGACCATGCTGTCCGAACTCTCCAAACTAACTGTCTCCTCCACTAATCTCGTCCATCAGAATCGAGCCGATAGATGCGGAGTTTTATTTCGTTATTTGGTTGTGTTTCTATAAGTTCCCGTCCAATGTGGAAACTGGGATAAGACGGATGAATTCACTCACACTTCACTTAACCAACTTTCAATTAAATTTCTTAATTTCCTTACTATGGGAAACTATTCCAAATAACGAAATAAAGCTCCGCAACTATCGTCTCTACTGTGATGGACGAGATGGTATACACACAATACATGGTTATGAAACAAAAAATTTTTTGAAATTGCTACGGAATTGAGCCTTTAAAAAAATGCAGTAAGTTTATTTTCCCACTCCTAATTTTGCCATAAATTAATTTTTGCCATTGGTATTTGCGAACACTGGGTTTAGCCAACTAGACTAACCTAATGTATGACGATGAGTAATACTTACAATGCGCCATTCCTGAAAGACTTATTATGAAACAGGATCACCTCTTCCTCCCATTGCTAGACAAACAAAGTTTAAGTTCGATGACCTCTTCGACATCCAATGACACATCTTCACAAGTCCATTTCCAGACTTTAGTTTTCTTATATATGTTCAAAACGTAGAGGATTCACTATTGGTAGTACTGTGGGTAGATGACATATGGTGTTCCACACATGGCTTGTTGGTTACTCAATGTGACATGGTGATGCATGGACATGTGGCTGATGTTGACATGAGGATGAAGTTGTCCTTGTGATTGTGGCATGAGTGACAAACCTTGGGTGAGCGGATGGGTGGAATGCTGTAAGAGATGGTGTGGATGGTGTTGATGGATAGTGTGGTTTGATAGAGTATGATTCGTCATAAGAAGGCCATTCTGCTGCGGTGGTTCAGGAGTGACTGAGACTGGTGTTAGAGGAATAGGAATATGGGGCGTGGGTGGTTGGGATGTGGTGAGATGCAACTGGGTGTGTTGGTGTGATTGGGTGAGAGTGAGGTGGTGTTGCATGGGTGGTGTGGGTGGATGGGTGGTGGATAAAATAATATGTGCTGGAATTGGTTCCATAGTTGAAAGCAAGGTGGGGCTTTGTGAAGTAGGTGGAGATGGCGGAGGGCTAACTATTTGAGAGGCTGCAGAAGTGAAAGTGATTGGTCGAAGCGCAGCAGTGTGAGAATGGCCTTGAGAATCTTCCGAACCCTTCCTCTTCTCCACCTGAAAAAGGGAAAGCGTATAAATTTCTGGAAAGTAAAGAAGAAGCCACCTCACTTCATAACGATGGATTCCATTAATCTTGTTCAATTTGGGTTTGGATGACTTGCGGGTCTTTGTTAGTGATAGCCTATGTTCCTGCTCCTGATGATGTTTGACTTGATGTCGCTTTAGGGCACCTTTCTTAGAAAACCTCTTAGGATATGGACACGTCAAACACATAAATGGCTTTTTCTCAACATAGAGTTTTTTCTCTTCTTCTCCTTCCAAATCCTCCAGACCGGGGTCCGTTGGGAAGTCTAAATCTGAAAGCAATCGTTCATGCGCTGTTGGATGAAACTTTTTTATGTGGGCCTTAAGACTCTGCCGCTGAATGAAGTTTTTGGTACACAATGGACAAAGAAGTGGTTGGCCTTGAGCCTTAGCTTCCTCATGTCGGGCCATGTGTTGATGAAGCCGTTCTTTGCCAGTGACAAACCGAAGACACTCAGTGCATTGGTGCTTGTTCCCCATGGCATGAAGTTTGAGATGTTGTTTTAGTATGTCAGGACGAAGGAAAGCTTTCTTGCAAAGGGGGCAGTGGTGGATTTCATCAGGCCCACCATGGGATTTCAGATGATCTGCCAATTTGTCCCGCCGTGAGAATCGTTTCACACATATCGAGCAGACAAACATTTTCTCTTCACTGTGGACATACATGTGACGGATGAGCTTATCTTTTCGAGCAAATCGTTTCCCACATTTCTCACATTCCGAAAAACTCTCCCTCCCGTGAGAGAGCCGATGAGTCTCGAGACGCCGTTGGACTGTGAAATTCTTCCCACAGATGTTACAGGGAAGTGCCTTGGTTTTTTTGATTGATGAATGACTTTGCCCCGATTTCTTGTGACGAAATTTACCACGACCTTTTCTCTCCTTTTTCCGTTGAGAACTCCTCCTTTCGATAACGAACTTTTCTTCAACTATTTGAGTGTTATCATTTGACATCACCGTCACAGAATCAGTCTTATTATTTTGACTCCTCCCACTCTCACTCGTAAACCCTGCAATGTCATTTAACACAACAGTTATCCTAATCAAACTTAGTTGGTCCTGGCGTCCTTATGATTCATGCCTCAAAGCAAATTAAATTCAACATATCAAATCAAATCAAATGTTAATTTTCAAATATTATTGAGTAAATTTGAGCCATCGGAGATAGGCATACGCAGGGTTCGCCAGTTAGCGCTAAATTCAACTTGCTTAGCGCTAAATAGCAGTTTTAGCGAAAATAGCGCGAAATAGTGCTAAATTGTGCTAAATAGTACTAATTACAAAGTTTTTTGAAAATTTTATATCCCACAATTGCCAATAATGAGTTTGATAACAAAGTTTAAGTTAATTACCTGAATTGGCTTTACTATACAGAGTGGAAAGTTTAGTCGGAAACATTGACACCTGAGCTTCTTCCCTCCCACCCATTCCAAATATGGGCAACATGGATTTAGCGCTGGTTTCATTATAAATGAAGACTATAAAATGATAAAGTCTTAATTGTTGCGAACTTGTAGACTTTTTCGATTATCGGATTTGATACGTGAATGCCCAAATCTAAACAGTGTGAAATGTAAATGTTTATTTAAAATCATCTTATAAAAAATTTAAGTAATTGTAGAAAAGTTAAATAAAACATCCCATTGTGTTTTAAGTGAAAAGTTTGTATTAATTTTTTGTATAAAAATAGGATTACCACACCGGCTTAGACTAATCGTAATAAAATATTTCTACCGATATCCTAACCCCACTTACCAACAACTGATGGATCGGTACAACGCACATCCCGCGACAGCTCGTTTGTTGATCATGTCAACAACTATCCACAAATGCTTCAAAATGTGAAGGCAGAATTTTACAACAGACTGAATCATTACCTAATTATGGACGGAGGGCATTTCGAACAAATGATTCACTAGAATCATTTGGTTTCCATTGTAAGTCATTCATTTATGTGTTTTAAATTGAATTTGGCTTACATCTAATAATACTACACAAATTGTATGCCCATTTATTGTGATTGGGATGTGTAAAATGGGGGGAGGCCGGGTGACAATGTTTCCGACTAAACTTTCCACTCTGTATGTTAAATTTGTTTACTATACAGGGGTGACCAATAAGAACTGACAGGGGATACTCCACACTCCTACCCCCCCCCCCACCATCTATACCTTCTTCTCCAACTTCCATGATTGGGCAATGGATTAGTTACTTACATCCTTAAGCAAAAAAACATGTCCCTCGACTCTTGTTTAACTTTTTTTTTTAATCATATTCGGCGCCAAATGTTTCAAAAATTTTTAATTTAGCAGAGTACTATTTAGCAGCAATGGTCCATAGCGCTAAATAGCAGTAAATAGCGCTATGCTAAATTTGCTATATATTGCTAAGGGCATAAGAGACCAAGTAGAGCATGTTCTAACAGAAAGGTCACTTGAAAATCTCACTTTCTTTTTGATTTTGCGAAATATATATATATATATTTTTTGGACATGAATTACAGACCTCGATTACAATAAATGACGACTTTTTAGTTGAAAGGAAGTGAAACAGAGTGGAGTAGCATTAAGATTGAACTAAACTAATATTATTATAATCCATTTTTAAAGAAAAAATTATCGCTCAGATCGTCCACTGGACCTAATAATTAAGCATCCATATCATCCGGGTACTCCAACCCTCTTCGTTTACCATTCCTTTTCGCATAGCAAGTCCACCCTCGCATTACATTTGCTTACAAGAAACTAAGTTATCCAATTATTGGAATAGTCTGTACTGTTGACTTACCTGTGAAGGCGTTTCTACTGGAAGGAATTTGAGATTCTACACCATTACATGTCTCCTGTTGTACTCCGTGCGTCTTAGCTCGCTTGCGAATTCGGTGTTTCTGGAGAATGTGTGCACAGGAGTGCTTGAGTAGTTGCTTTTCGTCAGACAATTGAAGCAAACAGTTCTGGCAACAGAAGGGATTCTGTGTCCCGTGTTCCATTTCCAAGTGGCTTTTGAGACTTTTCTTAAGTGGAAATCGTCTAGAGCAGCAAGGACAAGAGTAGTTCCGTTTCCCTCCAAGGGTAGATTGAACTTGGAGTTGAGAAGCAAGTCCTGGAGCTTGCACCAATAGATCTTCTTCAGCTCCCACTTCTACAAGTCCAAAATTAAGTTCCTGTTCGGAAGATTCGTGATTTGTGGGTGTGGTAAGATTTTCGAGTGATTCCTCTTCACTCCTTGAATGCTGCGGAGTTCGGAGAGCGAGGGATTCCAATTGGCTCGTGGGTTCTGGGTCCTCCTCCACTCTAGCTACTTCTACATTCTCATTGGTCGATAGATAGGTTGAATCTTCGTGATAGGTTGAGTCACTTTGCTCCTTCAATCCGCCCATACAAGAAGAACCATGAATTTCCTCACCTGAAATTTCAAAATTCACGATTAGTAAAGATATTAATTATAGAAACTTTTTAATCAAAATGAAACTTTTGGAACAATTATTATATAGATTTGAAATATTTGGAAGAAGATTGTTCAATGTAACCTTGTATAGGACTACCACGATGTTCAGCCTCATCTTCGCTCAATTCCGAAGAGTCGTCGTCCTCATTCCTACCTCCATCGGATTCAAACTCCTCCCACCATGCCTGATGAGTGTCGGGTTTTTCTTGATGAGTCTGCTCCTGTTGCGGTGGTTGCACAAGAGGATTCATGTCCATAAGCTCTTCATTCGTTAGCTGACCTTCGACTCCTCGCACAAGTGACCGTTCTTCCATATAGCCCATGCTCATCTGCCCTTGTCCCGAATGATTCTGAGAGAGTTTAGCTTGAGATTCTCTTGTCTTTAGACCTGATTCAAAGTAATATTAAATAAAATAAGGAACTTTAGAATTAGACAATGTATACTTGGAGTAGAAGTATTCAACTCAAATAGTTCTGAGTTGTATGACTCAAGAAGTAGAATTTTGATTTTGGTGGTTGGAAAAAGTTCCTCCCTCACCATTTTGATTTGAGATTCCGATAAATTGTTCAGGGTATATTTCCACAATCATGCACTCCTCGAATGTAAAGAGAACGCCTCGAAAGGTATGTCTGTGGGCCTGCTTCTGCGTCCTGTAGCCTTCTTCCGAGCCTTCTGAGCGTAGTCGACAGAGAGCACAACCTTGGAGAAGATGGCTCTTTCGATGGATTTCTTCAGGACCAAAGGCCATTCCTCCTTCATTCCCTCCCTCTCCCTCTCCCCATTGTTGTTTCAAGTGGAGGACCACGCGACCTTCTCGTTCGTAGTACAGTTTCCCATAAACAGAAAAACCAGTATTTGGATCATTCACACTCTCTTCCTCTGCTAGAAAATTAAGAAAATTAAGAAAATGCCATTCAAGAAAATTCCAGTTAGAACGAAAATCCAATCAAATTCAAATCAAGACTTTTAACCTTGACATCGGATTTAAAAAAAAAATAAGTATTGAATGAGTTGTTCCAATAAAAGTAACCTTGTTCGTTGAACTCTGCCTCAGGGTGTTGAAAGAAAATCGGCATCATTGGTGTTCCAGTAGGTTGTGGGTGAGAGTGTGGCTGGAGGGGGTGCTGTTGCATGACATTTCCTAGTTTTTGATGATGGGAGTGTGGATCGAGTTGCTGGTGGCCCAAAGCGTCTTGGACAATTGGGACTTGCTCTACGCACTGAACTTGAACGAGTCCTTCGTCACGCATTGGGTGGCCTATTGTCAGGCCGCCGTCATTCGGATTCATCCGCCCATTCAATTCCTCGTCCTCAGATGTTTCTTCACTCTCCTCCAGTACTAAAAAAGAAAACCAGGTGGGTGACAAAAAAACAAAACAGACTGGTGTGTATGAATTTATAAATCCTGCCAAGCGGAAAGCAAGCTTATCTCAAATTCTATGAATTAATGTAAATTTCTATTGGATAAATGAAAGGCTATTGAATAGTTTTAGAAATAAATACGGAAAGACCTGAACCCTCAGAGAACCCGAAACGTTAAACTCAAAAAATTCCAGATCACTTTACTGAATCCTATATCTTTCTTACCTCAAGTCATTCCAATATTAGAATTAACAGCGAATACCACTCAAGAAAGTATAGGTATTTTGAGTGAAGGACATTGCATTCCAATGAATGCGTTCAATTCAAAATAAATCTTTTTTATCTCGTCAATACAATCATGCACAGACGAATTCCATGATTGAAAGGAATTATAATTTATTCTCCTTTCTGTTACGGCCTGTTCCACCAATCCAAGATAAGCTATCTAGAGATAAAATAACTTTAAATTTACTTAGAATATAGATCCTTTAAAGAATATTTTATTTTAATTTTTTAGTATTGTGTGATGAATGCGTAACGAGAACAAAACAACGTGTCGTTGGGGGGCGAGCATGTTCCGTTGTTTAGATTGGTTAGGGATAGATGTTGCAAGAGATAAGAAAATTAGAAGGGATTCTAACCTTCGTCTCTAAGCGGTATTGGTTGAGAGAGACTCTCCTGACGAGTGGAAGAGTTAAGTTGTTGATTTGTCGCTACTGTGCCATTTAGGGAGTGTGATGGGAGGGGTTGAGGAGAGGATTCAGAAAGACTGCCTTGGAACCGCTGACGGAACTGAAATTGTCCTCCTCCGAACATTAGTTGCGTCTCAGTGCCTGTCATACCGTTGAGGAGACATTCCACTGGCACCGGCCATACATCTGTTGTACTCCAACCAAGACTCCTCCCATGTGTCTCTCCCATCCTTCCAGAGACTAAGTAGTTACCTACGCCCATAAACAATGACATTACCAATCTAACATTCATCGTTCGCAGTCAACACAAATTTTTGAAAAAATATAGATTTTATAACAAAATGTTTTTTCAATTTTTTTGAATTATTTTAATATTTATATAGCAATGAGATGCGGAGGATACGATTTCTTAAGGTTTTCTTTTAGGTTTTCTTAGGTTTTCTTTTAGGTTTTCTTTTAGGCTTTCTTTTAGATTTTCTCAAGGTTTAAGTTGTTAAGTTTTCTTTAGGTTCAGATTCGTAGGTTTAGGTTAGGTTTTCTTTAGGTTTAGTTTGTTAGCTTTTCCTTAGATTTTATTTAGATTTAGGTTATTAGGTTTTCTTTAGGTTTAGTTTGTTGACGCCCAATGATTGATGTCAGATTCTTAATCTGGATGAAGTTTCTGGTCGATTGACTTGCAACTTGCTGCTATCCCGACTAGGGATTGCAATTGAAGACCGTCCCCGATCAGGGAATCGGGGATTTCGGGGAAATAGATTCCCTGGAAACGCCGGGGATCCCCGATCGGGGAAAATAACATCAACATAATATAATTAAGTTGTGTTTTTTCTTTTTGTTATTTGTTTAAAAAAATTTTTCATAATTATTATTTTTTTTTTCACAAAAGTTTGTTAGTTTGTTGTGAATGGTGAAATGCAAAAAAACAAAATCGGTGGACCGACGGGGAAAACGGGTATTTCCCCGTCCCCGTTGTCGGGGCAATTTCCCCGCCAATTGCAATCCCTAATCCCGACCAGTACCTTTTGGTAAGTCATATACTAAAAAAAATTTTTTTTTTGCACAAACTTTTTAAATTTTTTAGAAAATTTGATTTGACGGCCAAGAATGGACGTCAGATTTGTAATCTAGGCTAAATGTTCAATGGATTAACGTATCACTTGACCGAATTTCAGAGAGGAGGCTATTATAGAAATGTTCGGATTACCTTCAAGAATTCTTCTCCACTTGTAGATGTTCGATAGAACAGAAGAATTACTGGATATCTTAAGGAGGAATAATTCATGTGTTTCCTATGTTATTGTATTTTTATAAATCAAGTTGACAGTCGAAGTTTGGATAGTAAGAAGGGAAATTAGTTGAATTTGAGTTTTTGTTTGTTCTTTTGATTTACAATTGAGAATTGTTCGTTAAAAACTACCGCCCAACCTTCGTCCCCTTAAGCCATGGGCATACACCACCCAACCAATTCCCAAATAACTCTCTTTTACTACGGAAATTGAATTTCTAAACAGAATTGATTCCTCAGAAAGAACGGTGGCGACTTATAGAGAAAGAACCTAAAAATAAAAAATTGTAATATTCCATGAAGGATGTGGCTGAATGGAATCTTCCGGAATGACAGGGATGCGGATTGTTGAGATAAGAAAGTGAGTCCAAGAATGATGGAGTACTAAAGTACCACCCACTGTTGTTGGTTAGTGTCAGAGATATTCCAGACGAATCATTGCATTATTGATTGGACGATGTGAGTTTTGAACAATATAGAGTCAAAGTAGATACAAAGAACAATGGAAGAGTTCTATAGAAACCACATGTATTTGATTCTAAAGTTTATATAAAGAAACCGACAGGGGGATTTTGTGAATTAGTAAATTTCAAAGTTTCCGTCTGCCTGAATGAATTATGATTGGAAGTGTGGAATGGTTCCATTGTTGAGTTCTATTGTTCTTTCTGCTTTGTTTCTGCAAAGTCCCTCTGTTTGGATTGATTGTGGAAAGGATTGTTTGATTGTTGGAGTATTTGTGAGAGGAATGTATTTTTTTAAGGGTCGGAGACTATTGACGATGGTAGTGGAGCTGGTGATTGGATGGACAGTGGTTGAGTGGGCTCTGGAGACGACGCATGCCCACTCTCCCAACTCTCCGAACTCTCTCCCATTTTGGGAAATTAAGAACTGCAACAGGGCCGCCATCGAACGGAATATAAGCAGAGTTTGCGCCGTTTACAAGAGAAACGCTCCTCCTTACTTCTTCCCCATCTTACCTACTCATTCACCACCCATCCCATCTCAAGGTAATCAGACATAACATTTTACAGTCAAACATTCTGTCATGACTCATCTCATCATTTTTTTAAATTAATAATTCTCCTTACAGAAGGTTCAGGAATAGTTGTTGGGGAATACTATGGTTCGTCGGATGAGCCTGTCTTTCATTTTACTCCATTCCAACTAGGATATTTCTACCCTCAATTCGAATTTGGCGATGTGAGAGGTGAAGGTGGGGAGTTTTTCTATCCTCCGACTCCGTCTCCATACGTATTCCTTCGACCAGAGCCCTTCTATAGTCCCACTTATTCTGCCATTCTTCCCATCCAGACTCCATTTTTCCTTTTTCGGAACAGACCCAGAGCTTATCGATCTTTCTCCAGCGATCCCTTCAAACGATGGACTCGACAGGCACGCTTGAAGGCACTTGTGGGAAAATGCTGTAGTTTAAATGGTTGTTCAGCAAAGGACTACATAGAAGTAGACCAGGAGTACAACATATGTAACAAATAACTAAATAGCATTAAATTTGTAAAAATCCCTCTCACTCTTATTTGCGTGTCTTTTCTTTGGGTTCATTCCAGTCGGAAGTTTCTTACATCCGGAATCCACTATCACCAAACCAATAAAACCTTCAGCCCCCCTATCACCATCTCCATTTAGACTTCCTAAATCTTTTATCATAATCCTCCTCATTTAGTGGAATCTTTTAAATAAGGAACCACATTACATTAGATTTTCTTTCTCACTTTAGAAGAAATTCTATAACGGGGGAATGAATGACTTTCTTGTCTTGGAAAAGTATTCTTTCCAACTAAGTTTGTGAATTGAAAGTCTATATGGCTAAAGCTCTGCTTCATCATCCTCTACTGTTTGACTCTTGGAACTAATTAGTCTTCCAATACTCGCCTCAGCAATAGGTTAGAATAGGCTTCTGGGAAGTGTTAATTTTATGAGCCATACTCAATGGAGTTGATTATGAAAGCCGTGTGAGGTAAGAGGTTTTGTGAATTCTCTTGTGAATAGTCGAATAGTGAAATAATTTGAAATCTAATAAGAATGATCAGACGGTTGTGGATTAATCCTAACCAGAGAGAGCAAGGAAACCTACTTAATGTTAATAAACTAAAAGTAAATTATTAATCAATCTAGTTTGATTATAAATGTAAATTTGTCAAGGAGGACGGACGTGAAGGATTGATGAATAGCAAGGACGCTCAAACGCATAAAACCTATAATCGTTCCGAAGTATCTAAATCACTCGGCAACAACGCGTCATCATAAATCTCGTCATTATGACGTCATAAATTTTATGCAATAATAAAAAACCCATAAAACGCATAATTTTTGCGGTACTACATAATTTTTTCGATGACGCATAATTTTAACTTTAGCCAGCAATTCTTTAAAAAATGTATAGATTTTGATTTGATTTTAAAGGATATAGAGGAAGTTGGGTATTTATGTCACCTCAAAATTAGATTTAAAATTAAGTTTATAACTTTTAGTTAACAAGCAATTAATTCTTTCGCAGATCCGTTAGCAAAGCGAAACAGAACAGTTTATTGATTGAAGAGTCTATGTAAAAAAAAATCTGATGTAGCTTGAAAAATTCATTTGATGATCCATATGTACTAAAAGTGAAACATTTCTTCAGCAAGCTGAATCTTTCTTTAAACACTAGGGGTCTACCAATAGCGTGCGTGGATTTGTGTGAGATTGTAAGGTTCCTTTTTACACAATCTCACGCAAGTGGGATGGGCTTGTGGTAGAAGGTAGGCTTGGACTGAACCAAAGGGGGCTCAAAATATTCCCATTAGATCCTCGCAGCAAAAAAAATTTAGAAAAATTTCACAACCATGTTGTGTCCTTCTCAAGCGATGAAATGACCTCTACAAATGTTGCTTAGAATAGTTCAGTGACCAACTTTTTCTAATAAAATTTTTCTCTGTGATCAACTGTTCAAAGTTTTGAAGTTTTTCCTTGTAATTACGTAAGGTTGAGAGGTGTTTTTGTCAATTGTTTTGTTGGGTAATAGACGTATTCACGCAAACACGGATCGGTAACATGCACAATCGTGATTGGGTTAGTTGAGCGTGATTGCATACCTGTAACGGATATCGCGTTCAGGTAGTTCAGACCAGTGATGGGCAACCCAAGCGCCTATCCCAACCCAACCCAACTTCAGACATTTTTAGTCTCTCCAACCCAACTCAACCCAACTCCGAAATTTTTTAAAGTCTCCCCAACCCAACCCAACCCAACTTCGAATTTTTTTGGAGTCTCCCCAACCCAACCCAACCCAACTTCAGAATTTTTTAAAAACTTCTTAACCCAACCCAACCCAACTTAAAGTAAGGTTTATTTAAGGCTAATTAACAAAAGCAGTAAGGGTGCATCATATAATCATGCAGAGCAAATGTGACACAAACCTGGAACTGAAAAAAAATTTTGGCCCGATTATTTTTAAAATTGAAAGCTCGATATGGTATAGCGTAAGGGGTTATGGTAGGAGTAATAAAAACTAAAAAATTTATGAAAGGAGGGGAGCAGGGGACAAGGGTCCAAAGTTTATACGTTATAGTTTTTTGTTTATACGGGGCTGTAAATAGACATGACCGTCCCTGACTGCATGTTAACAAAAATCCTGGCGAGTATTTTTTTTTAAAGGCTGAATATATTTTATGTTGAATCAGCCATAGTGAACCGGTTAGGATTGTTTGGACGGCCCATCAATGGTGATGGGCATCGCAAGCGCCTATCCCAACCCAACCCAACTTCGAAATTTTTAAAGTCTCCCCAACCCAACCCAACCCAACCCAACTTGCGAATTTTTTAAAGTCTCCCCAACCCAACCCAACCCAACTTGCGAATTTTTTAAAGTCTTCCCAACCCAACCCAACCCAACTTAAACTCTCTTTCAACGCGTCGTATCCCAACCCAACCCAACCAAATCCCAACCCAACCGGTTGGGATTGGTTGGGCTGCACATCACTGGTTCAGACCATATTTACCTGCGGCGTTTGAACGAGCCGAAGGCTCGTTCAACAGCTATCGAAGGCGCGCGAAGCGCGCCGGAGATGGCGCGCCGCCATTTCTTTCGCGTTATAACAAAATACTACTGAAATATTCCNGCGCCGCCATTTCTTTCGCGTTATAACAAAATACTACTGAAATATTCCATTAATTAACAACCTAGTCTAACAACCTAACGAATCTTAATCCTAACAACGAATGCATATTGTTTCAAAACTTCAAACACTTCAACAGTTGATCACAGATAAAAAATTAATTAGAAAAAGTTGGTCACTGAACTATTCTAAGCAACATTTGTAGAGGTAATTTGGTCGCTCAAGAGGGACACAACACGGTTCTGAAATTTTGCTTTTTTTTTTTGAGCCCCCTTTGGTTCAGTCCAACTTGTGGTAGNTTTTTTTTGAGCCCCCTTTGGTTCAGTCCAACCTGTGGTAGAGTGACTCTAACCAATGAGAGAGGATACAATTTCGTAAAATCTCTCTCGGTTTTTACACAAACACACAATTTCACCTAAAAGAGGAACCTTACACAATCTCACGTAAATCCACACACGCTATTGGTAGACCCCTACTATTTTGTTCATTCAATAAATTATTTTTGAACGAAGAACTATTTAAAGACGATCCAGAACAATCATGGTTACATAGATTAACTCAATTTCAATATGTTCCAAAAGCAGTAATATCTGATACACTAGAAGTAGCGTCTCTGTTGCTAGATGTAGTGGATGCTATATCTAGCAGCTCTGCTGCTAGAAGTAGTGTAGCTGTTATTTCTAGGTGCTTTGCTCCTACTTCTAGGGGCTTGCAGTGTTGCCTACCTGTCGTAGAATATTGTTGAATTTTGATACAAAAATTCTTTATAAAAAAATAAAATTAGAAAATAATAATCGATTAATTGTAAAACAAATGAGCAAATAGTTCTACAGTGAAACAAAAAGTTGTAAACTATTCTATTATTTCTCAAAAGAAAATGTTATATAATTTATAAATATTAAAAGTTGAGCTTACCGAAGTAGTAAATTTCCTTTTACAACTTGGGATAACAGAAATACAGAAACAATTAAAAAATTTTTTCTAAAGAATACGACTAACATACGTAATAAGCTATAATCAGAGCAGTGGAGGAAGTTTTAAAAATTTCTAGTTGGTAAATTTCTTATTAAACTGATACTGGAAGTAACTCGCGTAAAATTTTTTAGCTTTCTGTCTGTTGTTCAGAAAAAGTTTAATGTTCTTCTGTAATTTACTAACAATTTAAATAATTTTCCTATGAGGAATTAGAATTGGAAGAAAATTTTACTAGTAGTAATGCACTATCCCTGGACAACGGACGGTGAAAGCAAATCAAATAATAGACGTTACACTGCGTTTCCGAAACCAAAGCTAGAACTCGTTCTCACGCGTAGGGTCTGGATTTGGCAAAGCTTTCAAGAACAAAGTAAATAATAGTTTTAACAAGAGTTATGACATGGTATTTTTATAGCCCAATATCATCTTGTCAATCAACCTTGATCACGGCAATTCATAATAATAATAATTAGAGGTATAACGACTAGTGGTATTCGGCCATTGGCCGAATACCGAATATTCGGATTCGGCGCAAGTGCACTAGCCGAATATTCTGCAGAATATTCGGCCGAATAATATCGTGTGGTGTGTCCATCGAACACTTTTTTGATGACTAGCTCAATTAACCACTTATTCTGAATTAATATCTCCTTATTAAAGTTTCAGTTGAGACATTTTATTTTACGAGAATTTTAATTACAGACAGATGAAACTCGATACAAGAATCAAGCCAAGGATCGGTATCGTACAATATTACTATGTATTGAATCGCGGATTGGTATCGAAAATTTTTTTAATTTTTGGCTCGGATCGTGGATTGGTATCGAGTAATTTTTTGTCTATTGGCTACAATCGCTGATCAAAATCAGAAGGCTTTTTTATTGTTCCTTACGGATCGTGGATCGGTATTGAGTAATTTTCTGCCTGTTGGCTCGGATCGTGGATCGGTATGGAAAATTTATTACTCTTCGCTCGGATTCCGGATCGGCATCGATTTGTCTTGGCTCGGATCGTCGATCGGGATGAAAAGTTTTTTTTATAGTCGTCTGTGAGTTTTATTTATAAAAATCGACCCAATAATCGATGCGCGGATTGGATCGGATCGATATTGAGACGGTGAGCGGCGCCTTAATTTAGTTAATTATAATTTATAATTATTATTTAAAATTATGAATTCACAGATATGATTTGTAAGATTGAAAGAGAGAGAGAGAGAGGATGGGGAAGGAGTCTCCTGATTGGTTAGGAAACTCTCCTCATACAGTTCAACCAAAAGAAAAGGAACTGTATGAGGAGTTTGGAGGGGCAGTTTCGATTGGGTTTTAGAGGCCATAAGTTGGCCTTCCATCCTCTCTCTCTCTCTATCAGAGAATTTGTAGTTTATTATTTAATTCTGAAATAATAAATAAATATAGTTTTCTTATTGTCAGTCATTAGTTGTCCAGTCTTCAGTTATTGTCATTAATTGTCCAGTCTTCAGTTATTGTCAGTAGTTGTCCAGTCATCAGTTGTCCAGTAGTTGTCCACTCTTCAGTTGTCCAGTCATCAGTTGTCCAGTCATCGGTTGTCCAGTCATCAGTCGTCCTTTCGTAAGTAGTCTGGGATTTGGAGGGTGGGTTGTCTGGGATTCTGTGGTGTACTCTGTCTCATTAGTCAGTCATCTGTCCTGTCAGGAGACAGGTCAGGCACAGTAACCACATCGTCACAAGTGGTGGAGATGGCGAGCAGGAAGATCCGGGAGGGAGCGACGCAAGCCTCATCAACTCCAAAACCAACTGGGGCTCGTCCAAAAGTTGCGGGAGCGGCTCCACGGGTAGTGGGTGCGGCTCCACGGGCAGTGGGTGCGCCTCCACGGGCAGTGGCTACAACTCCACGGGCAGTGGCTACAGCCCCACGGGCAGTGGGTGCGGCTCCGCGGGCAGCGGTAAGGCCTGGTCTGGGCAGGGGAGGTTATCGAATCCCAAAAATACTACGCCCACCAGCTCCAGCGGCACAGGGCCTGGAAATGCCCTTCGTCATGGTTCGCTCCGCCAAGGACTTGCTGGAAGTGATGCGGCAAATCGCCGCTCCACCACACGCACCACTTTGGGCAAGGCCACAGGCTCCAGGAGGAGCCCGCCCAGGTAGCGGAAAGAAGCGCCGCACCCCTCCAAGCAGGCGAAGATGCTTCAACTGTCATCTTAAGGGACATGAGGCTAAAGAGTGCCTTATTCAACGGCCCCACCTTCCAAAATGAGGCCATTTTGTTTTGAAGGGAGGGGGTATTGAGACGGTGAGCGGCGCCTAAATTTAGTTAATTATAATTTATAATTATTATTTAAAATTATGAATTCACAGATATGATTTGTAAGATTGAAAGAGAGAGAGAGGATGGGGAAGGAGTTTCCTGATTGGTTAGGAAACTCTCCTCATACAGTTCAACCAAAAGAAAAGGAACTGTATGAGGAGTTTGGAGGGGCAGTTTCGATTGGGTTTTAGAGGCCATAAGTTGGCCTTCCATCCTCTCTCTCTCTCTATCAGAGAATTTGTAGTTTATTATTTAATTCTGAAATAATAAATAAATATAGTTTTCTTATTGTCAGTCATTAGTTGTCCAGTCTTCAGTTATTGTCATTAGTTGTCCAGTCTTCAGTTATTGTCATTAGTTGTCCAGTCATCAGTTGTCCAGTAGTTGTCCACTCTTCAGTTGTCCAGTCATCAGTTGTCCAGTCATCGGTTGTCCAGTCATCAGTCGTCCTTTCGTAAGTAGTCTGGGATTTGGAGGGTGGGTTGTCTGGGATTCTGTGGTGTACTCTGTCTCATTAGTCAGTCATCTGTCCTGTCAGGAGACAGGTCAGACACAGTAACCACATCGTCACAATATCAATAAAAATTTTGATGTATCGTATCACAGATCGGTATCGATTTTTTTTTTATTTGGCTCGGATCGCAGATCGGTATCGATTAGATTTTCACTAATGGATGGGATCGCGGATCGGGATCGATTTGTTTTTGCCTGCTGGCTTGGATCGTGGATCGGTATCACAATTTTTTTCAAGTTTCATCGGTGATCACAGATAGACAAAAATAACCTACATTTTAGTTTTTTTTTAATGTCAAAAATACGATGTATATGATCTGACACACCTAATCATCTCAGGGTCCAATTATTTCCGAATTTTGAGAAATTTTGAAATTCAAGCTGATCAATTATTTAGCCGAATATTCGGCAAATATTTTGCCGAATAGTCAAGTCACAAGCCGAATACTGAATATTCGGATTCGGCTCAACTTTGGCCGAATTATTCGGCATGCCGAATATTCGTTTCACCTCTAATAATAATAACGTAAATAACGTAATTCGTTAATTTTGTTAACCAAAAAAGAAATGTTTTTTTGTCACAATTGAAATGCATAGGCAATAATTTCTTTAAGGTTAATACAGCTGATTTCAAGAAATGAGATGTTGCCAGCGGCAATGTCGCTAGATCTAGCAGCTGCCCCTTGATATGGGAGTTGCTTCTATATCTAGGAGCTGAAGGTCCTAGATTTAGAATCAGAGCCGCTAGATTTAGCAGCAGAGACCCTAGATTTAGCAGCTTTAATTTTCAATTATTTTTCTAAAATCAGCTATCACTTATTCTCGACGAAGGTTTATATCAGTCGAAAGATTATAGGATAAGCTATTTAATTAAATAAAATTAACCGGAAATGTTCAACTGAGTAATTTATAGAAACATTTTATTGAATAACTCAGCCCTGCCACGATGAAATTTTTTTCGGCTAAATTTGAATAAATAATAAAGTGAAAAGTTGCTAAATTTGAGTTACTATCGATTAAAAATAGTAGCTAAACTCGTCATGAAGATATATGTTCGAGCTTTTGAAAATAAGTTTACTGCTGCTAGTTCTAGCAGTGCCAAGACGCTAGATCTAGCAGCTCAGCCCCTACATCTAGAGGCTGAGCTGCTAAATCTAGCAGCCCGCTGCTAGATCAAGCAGCGGGCTGCTACTTCTAGTGTAATGGGACCTACTGAAAAGGCGAAAGTACGGCCTACGAAAATACAGTCGGGAAAACTCGGCCTGAAAATTACAGTTTGGAAAATACGGCCTATAGAAAATACAGCCTGTGGAACATACGGCCAATGGAGTATGCAGTCTTAACAAAATACGCTTCATTGAAAATACTTTACATTATTTATTTTAGATTTCTTTAAAAATTTTTTATAATTTTCTTTTACATTTCATATTCATAATCCGTAGGTTCGTTAGGTTAGGGTAGGTTAGTCCTATGCAAGCAGGAAATCCTAACAGAACGGTAAGATCTTCAAAGAATACGTCAATGTTAAATCCTAGTTATTTGTAGAATAGTAGAAATCTAGGTTGGAGTGAACCAAAGGGGGCTCAAAAAAAAACAAAGTTAGAAACATTTCAAAACCGTGTTATGTGTCCCTCTTGAGCGACCAAATCACCTCTACAAATGTTGCTTAGAATGATGTACTGAACAACTTTTTCTAATAAAATTTTCCTCTGTGATCAACTGTTCAAGTTTTTGAAAAACTTTGAAAATTTAAAAAAACAAAAATTTCACAATCATGTTATGTGTCCCTCTTGAGCGATGAAATGACCTCTACAAATGTTGCTTAGAATAGTTCAGTGACCAACTTTTCCTAATAAAATTTTTCTCTGTGATCACTTGTTCAAATTTTTGAAAATTTTGAAAATTTAAAAAAACTGCAAAATTTCACAATCATGCTATGTGTCCCTCTTGAGCGATGAAATGACCTCTACAAATGTTGTCTAGAATTATTCAGTGACCAACTATTCCTAATGACATTTTTCTCTGTGATGACCTCCTGAGGTCAAGAATGATTGGATTTGACCTAAAGGGGGCCGTGAAAATTTCTAAGTTTGTAACATTAGATTCCCCATTTCGAAATTTTTCTAAGTACAAAATTTATTTCATGCCCTATATGACCGATATAATGACCTCCACAAAAGTTGTTCAATCCAGTGACACGAGTAACTTTTGCTTACAAACTTTTTCTCTGCGGTGACCTCAAGAAGTCAGAGGTCAAGGTGACCACTTATATTCCCTCATAACCAGCAAAATGACCTCTACAAAAGTTACTCTACTCAAATACTCGAGTAACTTTTACTTTCATACTTTTTTTCTGCACGTGTGCTTCTCGGCACATAACTTGCCACGAAAACTTTCGATGCCCATTTGTCGCAAACAGCGCAACGAAACTCCTGTGTCATTTGGTCCCGGCATGGCGCAGCAGGACTGATGTACATAATGGCCCTCACAATCAGATATACCTCCGTTGAAGCGCAACACCTTCCCGTTGTCCACTAAGGAATAATCGCAAAATGGACAAACGTGTGATACCATTTTTCGAAGTCATGACTGTTTTCAATGAATGATGTTTGTGTAGTTTGAGGTACCTTTGTATCGTCTATAAATTTTAGTTTACACCCCGAGAAAGGTTGCGTTATATTTGCAAGACACCCAACACGGTCGGTATTTATAGTTTAGTAAAATTATAAATTCAGGAGTGGGATAAAGGAAAAGGTTTTTGCATGTTTTCATTTAGTGCTCGCCATGATTAAAATGATGGTTAAGTAAACGGGGGTCAGTATCATAGAGGTCATTTAATCGCTCAAGAGGGACACATAACACGGTTGTGAAATTTTTCTAAGTTTTTTTTTTTTGAGCCCCCTTTGGTTCACTCCAACCGCATTTTCAAGTCAGTATTTTATATGCCGTATTTTCCAGGATTTTCATAGAATCAATCTGTTCCTGGGAATGAATATAGAAAAAGCATAAAACGCATAATTTTTGACCCATGATCGCATAATCCTGCGTCAATATTTATCATAATCGGAGCGTCCCTGATGATTAGACATGACATAAGCATAACAGACCTCGCTGTTGTGAATCTGTCGCCTTTAAAAAACCCTTGGAAATTGTAATTAGTGGCGCTTAACTTTTTCCCTTTATATGTGCGCATGACAGAAGAATGAGGAAATTTTAAAGATCTTTCCAGAGGTGTGTGTATGGTTCTTAAGTAGTCTTCACTTTTTCTCTCAATTGAATTGAAAAAGTGAAGACTACTTAGGAGCATAGTCTATATCTAAATGTGGGTTTGGGGATTTTTTAATTTTTTTATATGATGAGTCTATGTGGAGGAACTCAATCACACCGCTCAATCCATTCCTAAATAGTATTAGAAATCTTGGTAGGACTAAGGCAGCCCATCATCATCTCTCTCTTATTTACAGTGTTGGGAACTCCATGCCTAGTTTGAACTTTAGTTTTTTACACTTCCTAACCAAGGTTTCCAGTCCAGTTGAGTTGAGTAATTTTATAAAGGAAATATTTTCCAGTAATTCTATAAAGGAAATATTTTCCAGTAATTCTTAATTTAATTTCCAACTTTTAAGAGTTGAGTTGAGTTGAGTGGAAAAACTAGAATATAGTGCTTGCCAAGAGTCTAAGTTGAAACTGGGAGGTTAAGCTCGAGTTGAGCTAATCTTGAGTTCCGTATTTCTATTTAGAAATCTTTTTTCCAGTCCGTTGAGATGAGTATTTCCAGTAAAGTTTTTTTCTCGACTTGAGTTGAGTTGAGTAGTTTGTAATGTTGAATAGCCTTTGAGTTGAGTTGAGTCTAAAATAGTGTTTCGCATGGCTCTGGCTCATGAGCTGGCTCAATGGCTCTGGCTCTGGCTCTGACTCGAGCTGGCTCACAAAAATTTCTGAGCCAGAGCCAGTGCATGGCTCTGGCTCATGTAATAATTTTTAGCCAGAGCCATGGCTCATGAGCCAGCTCAACAAAACTTGTGAGCCATGGCTCAATGGCTCAACTTTTCCGCTAATTTTTCATTTTCTTTCTTCCAAATCATCACTTTTTTTTTTAATTTTTGGAAATTTTGGTCACTGAAAGTCAATTTGCCTTTAGCCAGTTCATAATTATGATTTGTGTTGGCTTATTCTCACTAGATCATTCTCACTTTTAGTAAAATGTGCATATTAACGGGAAAATTTTTTTTTATGTTGAGCCATGAGCCAGGTCAACAAAAGTGCGGAGTCATAGCCATGGCTTATGAGCTGGCTCACCGCTCGTGTGAGCCATGAGCCATGGCTCACGCCAACAGCTGAGGCATGCGAAACACTAGTCTAAAATACTCAACGGAACTCCAAGGTAGTGAACTCAATTCCCAACACTGGATTTCTACCTCAAGAGATGGGTTAGTTGTATATCAAGAGATGGGTCAGTTGTATAACATCAAGAGATGGGTTAGTTCTTACATCAAGAGATCTTGATCAATTAATAAAATTTTACTTTAAATTACTAATAGATTCTCAGCCTCTAGAAAAGGCATTCATACAGATAGCACAATGACAAGACTTGTAGACTATTTTACAGTTGTTGGCTACTCAGAAGAAAAATTACATCGTAAGTTCTACTTTTATTAATCCAATCAATTACTTACCAACAATATAAGGTTAGGAGTAAAGCACTCCGCTCATTCTATCAGTCTATTCTAACTCGTCTTAGGAGTTTTTCTTGATTACATAGGGCTCATTCCAATCAACAGATGGTGGTTTACTTATAAAATCAAATATATGTAAAATAAAAAGAAGATTCATCATTGAGTTTATATCATGGATGACGACAGCATAGTCTAATCGATAATAGTTTATCCACTCCAAGTAACTTTGGACCCATGCTTTTTGCTGGAGAAAGTGGATAAATTAATTACGGACAAATCAACTCAAATGTTTACGCTTTCAGAAAGATTATGTAAAAATAGAATTTTTTTTTTTCAAATCAAGTCTGTGCGATACTAGAAAAAAGTTATGATATTTTGAAAGTGTGGATGTTTGGGTGTTATTTATCCTAGGTTCCCTAGGCTTAGGATAAATAAATTTCGGACCAACTACAGTCCAACTTTTGCGACGTTAAGACTAATTTTGTTTTGCCTTTGAATTGATTTGTAGAGGGTGCTGACGGTTGTGGAGTACTCTTACAGAGATTTCCTGCTCAAGACTGGGAAGATGAAGCCTTTATTGACAAATTGGAAGTGGTGAGTTTATAGAGTTAATGTAAGTGAATAAAAATATTTGATTGAACGTTTTAAGTTTTGGCAACCACTGGGTTGGAATCTGTCGACTGAGAAGAAAGAGCCCTCTTTCTTCATGTGCGTTCTCACAGATACCTACGGTACACGGAGGTACTGCGCTTGTCTCAGTTTCCATGAGCCCTACACATTGTCACAGACGAAACCAGTAGACGAGGTGAGTTGAGAACTAATTATATAATTATTGTTATATTTCGGAGATGAATTCTCTTAACCTTTGATTACAGGATGAGGAAATAGTTGACTGCGGTGGAGAGAGTATGAACAAACCGTTCCAATACAAAGGAGAACTTTATGCCCCTAGAGTTCTATGTATCATCTCAAGATTGAATTTTACAGAAACCTTCCGAGTAAGAAATACAACTAAACAGTCCAAATTAGAAATCAACCTGTATTAGAATCAAATTGACAGAATTTTACTCCAACGATAATTTACTTATGTTATTGATTCAATAATTTGGATAGCCTTTGATTGGTAAGAGTATCTTGTAGTTTTGCCTCGGGACAATCTACTCGTCGTTCATCGACAAGTCATTGACACGACTGGAGACACTAATTGGTCACCTCCTGAGTCAAGTCAATGTGCCTCCTCCAGGTGGGCCTCAATTCCGATTTTCGATTGGTGGAGGAGATCTACAAATTATACAGCCTCCAATGAGTCCCAACATTCCTGTTACAGGGACATCTGTAGCTTTATTAGTGCAACAAATAGGTATGTTTTCTATCCCAGATGACTTGAGTAGTTATAAGTTGAATTATGTATTCGTAGGGATCAATAACTTGTTGAGACTGTTCAGTGCAGCAATGACAGAGCAGAAGATTCTATTTTACTCCCGCTCCAGTAGTCGTCTGTACGAAGCCTGTGGAGCACTCGTGGCACTCATGTTCCCCTTCAAGTGGCTGCATACTTACATACCTCTCCTCCCCGCTACTCTCGTAGAGGTTGTAGAAACACCCACTCCTTTTATGATTGGTCTCCTTGCACAGGCTTATAGTCGGATTACAGAGAAACTTGTAAGGCCAACTTTGGACTACCTCTATTTAACTAACCATCCACACTATCCGCTATTGTTCAAAATATCACCGTGAAAATATTACATGTTCAAATTATGAGAATCATCCACACATTCCCAGGTTTGAAATATCCCTATCTTTATAATACCATCTCTATAAAATACTACTACTGCTTTGAATCTTCTTCTTTGAGTCTTCTTAATGGCAACTTTCCATTTAAATTCTAACACAGTTCTTATTATTCTACGTATAGACATCTGTTTGGAGATGGGGACATATCCTTAATGAAAGAAATCTGCATGTCGAAAATAAGTTGATTTGAATGGTAAATCTCATTCGAAGGACTGAATTCGCTCGATGACGACCTAAACTCTTTACGTCTTTTTTAATGAATTCACTATGGATACCAACTTTATAAAATAATTCTTAAAACAAACCTCGTCCAAAAACACATGTAATTTTTATTATCATAACTCACTTTCTAAATGTTGTCGACTTTCGTAGTCATGACCACGACCCCTGGGTTGTTGGGAGTTGTTTCGAAGTCCGGAGTCAGACTCATCACTCACGTATATATGACGATTTTTGATATTTTGTATTAAGTGATTCCGGAGTCACCTAATACAAAATATGACAATCTAAAATTAAAATATTTATTCATTTAATATTGAAAGTTGATGAGAAAAAATAAAGAAAATAAGTCCGATAATCTTTTCCAACAGGCTCATTTGCGCATGTTGGAAAAGAGTCATGACTCCCAAGGCTTGGAGTCGACTCTCAGAGTCACGACTTTGAGTCCCAAACACGAATGAGTCAGAGTCATCAAATGACTCTCAAAAATCCTGGGAGTCAGAGTCCTGAGAGTCAGTCAGTCATGAAGAACACTACTCTTCATAAAAGTAATTCTTTGTGACACAATCGACAGATTTTTTTAGAATTTCACACGCTATTACTAAAATTAGAATCCTAGTTAAAATAAATTTAGTATAAACAAGGTTACATTTGTGTACTTATCTCAGTTTCAGGAACTAATACTAGCAAACCTTAAAGCAAACAATTAGGGTTTTCCCGACTCTATCTGAGAAAATACTTCAGTCTAGAGCTCTAATTTCCTGAACAACTGAAGCTTGATAGCGGAGGGAAAAATTGGAGTTCAAACAGACAGACATTATATATATATATAAAACCACCATCTGGTGAAAAGTCAATTTGCTGTTGCTATTGACAATTCGTTAAAAAACACGTCAAGAGTTTAGGTCGAGGTCATCGAGAGAATTCAGTCCTTCGAATTAGTGGAAGAGATTATAACTAAGCATGGCGAATTTTTGAACACGTTATATTTTGATGGTGATGTTTTGAACAGGGGATATTTTTGCATGTATATTTGGTATTGAATCGAAATTTTAAGTTGACGAGGCTAAAAGTTAGGTGAAATGTAGGTGTGTTGCGGGTATCCGGCGCCAAAAACTCTGCCGGATAGAATATCCGGGAGATAACCCCTGCATGCTCGCGTGAAATGAGTCAAAATGGATCTTATTTTGATAAAAATTTTGTGCTATACGAGTTTAACCAAGCATGCATGCCGGATATCCGATATTTGGCAACCAAACAACCGCCAGAAATCCTATCAGGAACATCTCTAGTAAAATGGAGTCTGAATTAGTAAATTTGAGATAAATAATTTTCCATTGTTGGCAGAGTGACGTGATTCAGGTGGACTTGGATGGAGGTTCTTTAATATTTCCTGAGAATCCTCCGAAAGGAGCATCTTCTGACTTGATTGTAGAGAAAACTGTGACTGAAAGAGTCTTCAAATCATCCAATAAGAAGAATGGAAGACGAAGTGGGAAGAGTCTGCCCACTGAGACTGAGACTCATTATACGGAGCGAAGGGAAATGGAGGCAGAGGAGGAGAGTTGGTTGGTGCCGAGGTTGCCAAAGTCACTTTCTAAACAAGTACTGGACCTCCTTACTGAAGTCCTCCATCCTGAGCTCGCCTCCTGCGACCATGCCTTCCCACCTCTCGCAGACAAACCTTCAAACGCCTTCCAATTGGACAAGGATGTTCGTGCTGTCTTTATGAGACTCCTTGCTCAACTTTTCCAAGGATACCGACCCTGTCTCCTCATCATCCGTATTCATCCTGCTCCAGTCATTAGGTTTCACAAAGTAAGCCATCTTACAATAGGGTGACAGAAAAAATCACAAATTTCGAAAAGTCTCATCATCCAAATTTCTTCTATGTGGTTAGAAAATACTTTGGTAAAAATTTGGTTATAATTCGTTAATATCTAAGGGTGGTTCCAAAAATTTTCCATAGGGTTACGCAGTGGCATGGTGTACGCTTAAATTCAAAATTATAGCAAAAATCCAAATCTTTACCGATTGTGATGAAACTTACCCGGGACATCTACAATAGCTCTGAACCTTTTCTTAAAAAAACCTCTATCGTATTTTGCTATTCGAATTAAATAGCAAAGTCAAAAGAAAAAAAATTTTAATCGGAATAAAACATTTACGGTTTAGGTTTTTTGGAATTTCTTCATGTACAATAGCATGCTATTGTACATCTGCCCTGTAAGTTTCATCAGAATCTTTAAAGATTTGGATATTTTCGATAATTTTGAATTTAAACGTACATCGTGCCAAAAGCGTAACTTTATGGAAAAATTTTGGGACCCTTGGGGCAACCTTGATAACAAGAAATTGTCAGAAACTGAAAACAGGATTTTTGAAAATGTTGCATACCTCAGTCATGACGGAAAGTTTTTTCTTGTTCAGCATATGATTTTAGTCCATTAGGCCAATTTTCTAATACTGGCTTCATCAACCATTCCTAGCTTTGAATCATTTCTAATTGGATTGACAAAATGTCCTCGGCACAAATGACCTTAAACAATTAGATTTAAATGTCATTTATGCCCAATCGTTGCCGCTGATTCCACAAGAGCAACGAAATGACTCTGGATTTTACATTTCACAGTACAGTGTGAGATTGTGGTACAAAAAAAAACTTTCTCCAATAGAGAAAGTTAATACTTTCCCTCAATAATGAAAACTTGCTTTTCGGGATATCGCAGTTTTTGCGATATGGCTACCGGGGAAGAGATTATTTGGTTACTATGTATTTACAGCTGAAGTAGACGTCACATGTCAGTGGATAAAATATCTGCAGATTTTACTTGCATTAATTGTATTGCAGTGCTTAAAAATGGCGCAAATGTAAAATACTATAACTATCAACTTGGCGAATATCAATACAGAATTGGCGCTAATAATCAGAAAAACCAACTAATTTTTCCATAGTTTTAACTTTAGTCTAACGAAATAGGCTAAGAAGATACGTAATAGTTAAATAATTAGGAAACCCAACATGACTAAAAGTGAGAGAACCACAACCAACAGCTTCACTTTTGTCCGAAACCAATTGGAGAAAGTTAGACTTTCTCCTTTGATAGTGACTAACAGCTGATGAGTAATGTAATGGTTTAATTATTCTTGTAAGAAATTTAATGCTGAATCCGAATAACTTACTCCAAACCCCTATGGTTCATTGTATTTAGTGAAAGTTTTCTTTTTGCTTTGTCATTTTTCCTGTCACTCTACCTACAACCAGTCTATTAAAAATAATTCTCAATAATGAGAACCAATTAGCTAATGTGAAGTTTTGGTTCTTTAGGCTAAATTTCTTGGTGGGCGGGGACTGAGTGATAATTCGTTTGTTGTAGATGTACTCAATAGTCAAGGTTTCAGCGTCTTTGTGACAGAACGAGGATCCCCATATCGACCTATTGACATTTGGGACGAAATTTATGCAAATTTTGGGGATCAAGTGGAACAAGAGGAAAGAGACAAAAAATTAGTTACGCAGCACTTATTGGTAATTCTTTAGTCAGTCTCGAAGTTTGAGTTCAAAATATGTTCATATTACTCAAGGTTGGTTGTAGAAAAAACCTTTCCAAGGTCTTTTCTCCTAGTAGGAACCTTGATTAGACGAATGGAATGGATCAATTTGGTCCTTTCATTATTTGTTACTAATTTTCTGCTATTGGTAGGAAATTGCGAGTCAGCTGGTACAAAATGAGTGTCCAAATTCCCTTCCTTATGCGCCGAAAGTGGTGAAAGCACCTGATTGGCAGAAAGCCAAGACAAATATGTCCTTATGGCCAATGTTAGATGAAGAACTTGTAGAAGAAACAATCAGAGATGGTCTGTCGAAGCAGTTACATCGCTACAACAGTTTGGCGAAGATAAATCAGTCGAAGGTTGTACCTTTTGGATCAAAGGTTATTTGCCCCCTTGACCAAAGTCTTCCAGTCATCAACAACTCTGCCAGGAGATTAGAGGTTAGACCTTTCTTCCTCTCTCCCTAATTCAGTTCTTATTCTCTAGTGTTGGGTTTTAGGTGGTGCGGAACTGTATTAATTGTATCTTTGAGAACAAAATCTCTGGAGCGAGTAAAAGCATTCACGCCGTCAAGAAAGCCCTCACGAGTCCCTCCGCAAAATTAGTCCTCTGTGAGGAGCTCAAGCGACACGTGAATGCGAACGTGGCAATGCTTGAGCGGCAACAGTTCGATATGGTTGTTCTTTTGATGCAATGTGCTCTCCAGGTCCGTCTATTCAATTATCTTTTTTGAGCTAAAAAATTGATAAGAAAATTCTAATTAGGGGATTAGTGAGACTGATGAAGAAGGCGTCGCAGCGGCTCTTCTTCCTTTGGCCACTTCTTTTTGTCGGAAACTATGTACCGGCGTGATTCAGTTTGCCTACACATGTATACAAGTAGGGAGTCCATGTTGACAGATAACTAAATAATACCACTCACTCCTTTCTTTAGACTAACGTTTTCAATCCTTACAGAACTTGATACTGTTCATCTAAAAACTCAATCATCTTTTCTTCTTTCTCATTCATAGGAACATCCTGTCTGGCGAAATCAAAACTTTTGGGAGTGTACTTTCTACACGGATGTACAGAAAGACATTGTTTCTCTCTATTCGTCGAGAGCTGAAAGTTCTCTTCCCATTTACAACAACAACCACTCAGGGATCTCACTATACGACGTAAGGTGGAAGTAGTTAATACCAATGGACATTCATATCAATCCGTCAGTTTAGTCATCCATATTTTTTTATTTTTTTTATTTTTTTGTTGGTTATAGAGACAGAAAGAATTGAAGGGTTTGGAAATAACAGCTCTTGATATCGCTGCCGAACATCTCCGGATTGCACCGGCTCTTGAGGCCGAAAAACTTCGAGAGTTGGGAGTAAGTGACGAATCCACACTTTATAGCCAAGCCATCCACCACGCGAACCGAATGGTCTTTCTCCTCACACCCATGGATGCTCCACCCAAGAAGGCCAAGGAGAAGAGAGACCTCAACCACGTCAATCTCCATCATATTCAAGATAATGTTTCGAGCATTGCGAGGTAGGAATTAATTTCTACTATTAAAGTTCCATTCCTCATCTACTGAGACTTCTTACAGTGTGGCAGAGAGCGACAGTGTGGGTGGGGAGTCAGCTTTTGAAGACCACGACTGTGCTCAAGGGACAGGAATTGTGGTGACAAAGCTAGTGACGCGATTCGTGGACAAGGTAAAGTAGAATAATAGATTGTAGTTTAGTAGTGATAATTGGATTGGTTGTTTGTTTGGAGTAGGTGTGTGGAGAGGGTGGAGTAACGGAAGAGCATCTCCGTAGTCTCAATGCCATGATCCCGAGTGTAGTGGAGATCCACTTGGAGTCAATGGAAGGAGTAAGTCGTGAGTCTAAACGACTTCCTCCTGTCCTCAAACCACGGATCCCAAATCCACAGTTCCTACCAGGAGAAGAACTCCTTCTCGACAGTATCCGTGTCGTTCTCCTTCCTGATGGGAGAGAATTGGGAGAGAGTCTAGGCGGAATAGGGAGTGAAACTCCATCTAACATCAATAAGTCTCCTCTCCCAGCAGAAGGGGCTCTCTTTCTATCAAATTACAGACTCATCTTCAAAGGATCACCCAGTGATCAGACGAGTATGTTTATATTTTCAGTCCCTTAAGTTTTTAAGCTCATGGACTAAGTCTCCATTCTTTCCAGTGGCCACACTCATCGTCATTCGTTCCTTCCCAATTACCACTCTAATGAAAGAGAAACGGATCAGCGTCTCTGAGTTGGGACATAAGGACCAAGAAGGAGCTCTCATTCGCTCCGCCACTGCTCAGGTATTAATTACCTCCATTCGGAGACGCCTCAGCGGATCATGCACAAGAAATTCTATACTTATTTACTTAGATTCCATTCAATGAATTTTGGATTTTTCTCTAAGCTTCTGCGATTGGCGTTTGATGAAGAAGTAGGAGGGGAGACTATAGAATCCTTCCGAAAGACACTCCATCGTCTCCGATTCCCTCCCGACATTTTTCAATACTTTGCTTTTGTGGGTCAAAGCATTCCCCCAGGCTCACCATTTCATGCTCACAAGGATAAGAATACAACACTCAAGTATGGAATATAGTCAACAGTCAAGACTCACTTACTTATTATTTTCCTCACTAAGGATTTTTTTTTTCAGGGTCTTTGCCAAGAAAACGCTCCTTATGACTGCTAAGAAGGTGGGTGTGAAGCCGAAACAGAATTCCAAGAAGCAAAAATACGTCTTACGCTCTTGGGCTCAAGGGAGTGGAGGAACGCTTCCTCCGAGTACAAAGTACCTACCACCACAGCCAATTCGCAGCAGCCCTCCGTCTAAAGATGGACTCGATGGAGATGAGATTTCACGTAAAGCCCAATTCCTTATATCAACTCAGGCTTTCTGAATCTAGAAAAGGAAAATTTAGATACCAGATTCAAAGAATCTCCAAAATGGATATAGAGTGGAGGTCGGTATTGAATCCGATTATAATGAAAATCCGAAAGTTATTATCCGACAGAATGGTCAAGAGTTGTGGCGTGTAAAATGATAATCCATAAGGCGTGGTAGAGAGATGTATGGGAGTTGTAGCTTATATACCAAACTACCATCTCCATCTTTTTACTATCTCGATGAGAGTAAAAGAGTAAAATGTTTATAAATTTTTATAAATTTTTATAAAATTTTTATAAAATTTTTACAAAATTTTTATAAAATTTTTATAAAATTTTTATAAAATTTTTATAAAATTTTTATAAAATTTTTATAAAATTTTTAGAAGAAAGTTTATATAGTAATCTCGTTGAGTCTAGAAATTCTTTTGATTCTTGGTTCCGACATTCATAATCCTTCCTGACTATACTTTTCTTTTTTCCTTTCTTCTTACTTCTGGAGTGGGTTCACGGAGTTCCCTCTCGGAAGGTAAGTTTTACTCTCTAGTAAACCTTCTACTAACTACTTGTACTAAGTTAATGAATGAAATTCAATTATAGATAGAACCAGAACTAATTGATAATGAGTCATGTCTAAAACCTCCAAGGCCTGCTTATTAGAAATGCAACTATGAATAATTTTGAAAACTCATTTACTAAATTTTTGTACAGTGTCTGATGAGGATTTACCGGTTCAGTCCGCTCTCGCAACGACGCTCTCTGCCCCTTCCTCTGATGCCAAGACAATGGAACGAATACTAGAGAGAGGTTATGTAAAAGATTGGAAACGTCTCGGTCTCGCCAACCAATCACGAACAACCACATCCTCTGCACTTAGTATTATCAACAAAGCAGAGTCCATGCGTTTCTCTCTCGTCAACTGTACGTATGGCCTTTGTCCCACATACCCTGCTCTCATTGTTGTTCCACAAGGCATCAACGACGAGAGTCTCAAGAAATTGGCGCATTCTTACAACTCTGGTAGACTTCCAGTTGTGAGTTGGAAGCATCCAAGCACACGAGCACTCCTTCTGAGAGGAGCTGCAATGAACAGCAAAGGGATAGGAGTGAGGGTCTTTGGAGCACAAAAAAACCAAGGTTGTCAATCTCAAACTCTTTTCTGGAAAATTAAAATATTTAATTATGAGAGAGTGTTGATGATTTGGGATGAATGATGATGTAAATTGTTTTTGAGGTGGAGGAAGTAGTGAGGGAGGAAGTGGATTGGAGCAAGAGAATTTCATCCGTGCCATTGTTCAGGCCACACCTGGACAGTCCATGCGTCCTGGCTCCGTCCTTGCTTTTTGTGAGAGTACACAGAGCATCGACTCACTCCTCACCATGGCTTCCTTTAACATTGACAACTCCACTCCTGACGTTCCAAGGAAGGGATCTAATCCTTTCCAGAAGGCCATGGACACACTCAGGTTACTAAATCCCTTTAGAAATTATTCTTAGACTCTTATCCAATTCAACTATTGTTCAGGACGAGCGGAGGGAAGGCTATGCCTTCTTACAAGAGTTGGACGGCTGCTCGTACGAAACGATCTCAGGGAAAAGTCCCACCAACACAGGCGGCTACTCAATTCAAAATGAAAGTACATGAGCGAGAAGTTATTGGTAGTGGAGAGAGTGGACGAAGGGTTTCTCTCTACATTTTCATGGAAAAGTCCAAACTCAAAGTAAGACGTGTTAGGGAGAAAATTCAAAAAATTGAAATTTTAACTCTCCCAAACACACTTAGTTGGATTGAAATTTATTTTTTCTTTTTTCTTTAGACTTTAAAGGGGGACAGTGGGTCGAAGGTAGAGTACATCCCAGTGAGTCAATGTCCTGAATTGGGGAAAGTTCGAGCATCTTTTAAACAAGTCCTTCGTGCGTCTGCCCCTAGTGGGCTTCTCACTAAACCAGAAGAACAGTTTCTCCGTGCCTTTGAGCTCTCTGATTGGCTTCTCCATCTCCAAACGCTTTTGCGCCTCTCAGGTGCTGTCCTTGATCTTCTCGACTCACAAGGATCATCAGTCATGCTCTGTTTGGGCGACGGCGCAGATCTCACCTCTCAGGTAACATCACCAGTCACCACCACCTCTTTTATATTCAAACCAAATGGTCCTCAGCTCAACTCAAATTTCTAAAACTCAACTTCAAGGAATTTACATGATTTTTAAATGATGAGTCTTATTTTTTTTTTGTTGTATAGATTTCTTCGTTGGCACAGTTGTGCCTTGACCCTTTCTACCGGACAATGGAAGGATTCAATGTTCTTCTGGAAAAGGAGTGGCTGGCATTTGGTCACAAGTTCTCAGAACGGAACAACATGACCGGACTTGATGGGCACAAATCCAAGGATCTCATTACCCCTATCTTCATCCAATTCCTCGATGTAGTTCATCAGGTCTCAATCCCTTTATTTACATTCTCTCATTTCTTACAAATTTCTTATTTTCATTTTTTCTTCTTGTAGATTATGAAACAGTTCCCTATTTCTTTCCAATTCAATCACATGTACCTGAAATTTTTGGCCTACCATTCCATTTCGGCTCGATTTCGTACGTTTCTATTGGACTCTGAGTACGAGCGCGTGTCCTATGGATTTATGGCATTAGATGACAAACGAGGCTCACTTCCACGACATTACAAAGGAGTAGATGGGGGGTCAGATGATGAAACACTTTACATGGGTAAAGATTGATTTTAAAATTCAAGGTTGATAGTTGACAGGACTAATTGGAGCTCTTTGATCTCTAGGAAGACCACCTGGATCGAATAGTCATCAAAATAGTTTAGGTCAGTCAATTTTCGAATACATTGACAAGGTCAACGCCAAATCTCCGCTCTTCTACAATCTCGCTTACGAAAGGGATACTGAAATATTGGTAAGCTAAGGACATTATTTATTTTTCTTTCAAGCACAACAAAGGATAAAACTAAGCATTGTTGATGTGGGATTGGATTTTGCTCAAACTTTGAGTTGATTGAATTTGGTATTATTGATGAAGATTGATTTATATTTTTAAGCTATTGGTTTTTATTTTATTTGAGGTTCTTCGGCCAGTGGCTGAAATGAGTAACTTGGAGCCATGGGAATATTTTGTAGAGGAGTGGTTGGGTTTGGGTTCACCGTATGACTTGGAAGTGGGTAATCCAGAAGAGTCGTCTCTTGAAGAGAAAGCAGACGAGGATTTGTTAGAGAAAAAGAGAAAGGATTCAAAGGAGAGAGATACGAGGAGAATTCTTTTCGCTGGGTAAGATTACTCAAAATGTCAGAGATTGGATTTAGTAAAGATTTGATAAGTTTATAAGTCTAATGGATTTCTAGAGTTGATTTATTGGATCGTGGGATTCCTGATGCCATCACCTTTGCCCTCACTCATATTCATCGTCTCGAATTAGAAAAATGTCTTCTTCCACAGGGCTGGAAACAGCGATGGGATCGTCTCCAAGCACTTCCTCTAGAGACTCAAACTCAGACTTTTCGTCGCTTTCGGTCCCTCTCATCGAGTTGGGTTACAAGGGCCACACTCGCTGCTCATCACAAGGCTACTCTCGAGATCCTCCGACAAGGGAAATTACGTTCCTCAGATCTCTCAGCTCTTTCTTCTCACGCCTTTGACAAGAAGCCCTTCACCACTCTCCATCCATGCACCATCTGCTCAGGCATACTCCTTGGAAAGGTAACAATTCAAAATAATTTTTATTTTCACAATTAACCAATCTTGAATTTAGGTTCTTAATCAAGATGTAAAGGATTCCTTTCTTGTTAGACTCTTCTTTTCCAGATATAATGAATTGTTTAGTGTGAGACAGGGTTTGCCAAACGAATAAATCCTGGATGAATAATTACAATAATTCATTCAATGAATTTTATAACTTTTTTGGCAAATTATAAACAAAGGAGAATTTATTTTTTAACCTTAACGACGGAAGCCTATTATCCTTATCAACATTATTATAACAATTTTATTTGATCTTTTCCTATAAAACTCTCATAATTCTTAACTTTCACAATTATGGACTTTTCAAAAATTTCAAATAGATCCAGGATGCAATTCAACAAAAACGGTAAATATTGCAAAGGACTGAAACGATATTTTGTCATCCGAGTTAGAAAAATATCGAAATCAAAATAACCTTGTTTTAACTCCTTATGTAGAATTATTCGAATTATTCGAATAATTCGAACAATTCGTCAATGATTGGAATAATTCGAACAATTCCGAATTTCTCGAAACTCTGATGTGAGATAATTTTAGGTAGGATTGGAATGCGGCGTTTGCGGGTTAACATGTCATGAGCGATGCTCAGACGGCGTTCCAAAGTGTGGTGGGCTTAGCAACGTAAATTTGATCTCTTCTGAAGGAGGTATTCCTCCTGGTGGATACGAGCCTAGTAATGGTAAAGTCATAAGAATTCACTTTTGGAGTTAATTTTCAATGACTTGATGGTTCTTCTCTACCTAGATATTCCGTCGATCACACTCCAACGACCAGAGAGTTACTACCAGAAATTTCAGTCCCCTGTGACAGAGGATCGAACATACGAAGGTTACCTCTTCAAGCGAGGAGCACTTCTGAAGGGATGGAGGCAGAGGTGGTTCGTCCTCGACTCAACCAAGCATCAACTCCGCTACTACGAAGCCATGGATGACTCACAGTCCAAGGGATTCATTGGTAAATTCTCATCTCATGTCAAAAAAGATCTCCTGGTTTTCAAACTTAAGTTTTATTATTTTCTAAATATTTCTACTCTCCTTCACTATTTGATTATAACTAACTTTTTTTCTCTTATTCCGATTTCGTAGATTTGTCTGAAGTGAAAAGAGTGGGCAAGCCGGAGCAGCCATTGATCGGTAGTACACAACGTAAAGGCGAGGATAATTGCGTTTTCGAGGTAATGACTTGGGAATTTTTATTTGGAGATAATACTGTTTTTATTATATTCTTTTCTGCTTGTTAGATCAAAACTTGTAAGCGTGTCATTAGTTTCGCTGCAGCAGATCCAGATACAGCGATGGAATGGATTGAAAAAATCCAAGCCTGCCTCATCTGAATTGAAATACTATTTTCAAAGAATAAGAACCCAGAGTTGTTTGGAAATATTTTCTATGGTCTTCCTGATAGTCTAAACTTTGAGTCATGTAACGGATGACTGTAGAATCTGCTTATGAAGACAAGATCCAACCAAGACTAACCAGTCGAATACATAGGCAATGCAAGAAGTAATTGGATTTGAGGTAAAGGATTCGTAACTCAAAGGAACCAAGACATGCATCAGTTGTATCGTGAGAGTTATTATACTTTTCTATTTTCGTAAACTCAACTTTTCCGTCTTTATTCTGACTACTGTGGTTGGTAGACAAGCGTTCTCGAGCATCTTCTAGGTTCTAGAGGATATTTGAATTTGGGAAGATCTCAGATCTAAGCATGTTTTGATTTTTTTTTCCTATTAATACATAAAGTTGTTAATGTTTTGATATGGATTGGTGTAAGGTTGTTTGGAATGAGAACCTAAAGGATGGAATGAGGAGAGGAGAGGACTAGTGGCTGCTTATTAATATCTTTGTCTATCCAATCCGTCATCATCATCACATTATCAGAAATCGTTTCTGCTGAATTCCTGCCACAGCCATGTCTAATTATGTATAGTATATTCTGGTCAAGCAAAATTCTGGTTTACTCATTCTACAAATGTGATGATTACCACCAAGAAAATTAAGTACAATTGAATAATGATAGGAATAGAAAAATCAGTGTCGTAAATGGGTTTATGTTTCACTACTCAAAGTTAAGTCTCCGTTTAGTAGTTTTTATTCTTAAATGCGAAATTCCATACTCCACCACGTGATGGAGGAATTATTATTATTGAATGTTCTTTATTTAGTGATAGAAGTCAAATGAAAAGAATAAAAAGAGTGCCTGAGTATCTTAACCTCCAACAGAATACAGTAAACCTCGCATAACTCGATCTTGGTTACCACGAACCCTCCGTTACCACGAACCAAACTGTTCGGTCCGTGCCCGGAGATAGGGAATTTGTGTATAAATCGCACGGCTAAGCCGAACTCGGTTAAGCCGAACCTTCGGTTACCACGAACGCCTTTTCGTGGCCCCAGTCCATAAGTCACATGCTTTTTTACCTCGGTTAACACGAANCTTCGGTTACCACGAACGCCTTTTCGTGGCCCCAGTCCATAAGTCACATGCTTTTTTACCTCGGTTAACACGAATAACTTTTCAAACATTGAAATACGACAGAAAATGAACCAATGATATAATTTTAGTCATTTTTTTGTTTCCACAGCAACTTACTATTATAAAGTAATGATAAATTAAAACTACCTCGGCTAAGACGAACAAATTATTCCCCAAGGTGTGTGTTCGGCTACGCTTAAGCCGAACCTCGGCTACCACGAACCAAATATTTTGGTCCCTTGAAATTTCGCCTTATCCGAGGTTTACTGTAGTTGTATACGATTTTTCAACTTAGGCTAACCTCAGATGTTACGATGGTTATGTTATTTTTGTACATATTTTGTACACAGTAGTTTGTTTGACTTAATTCAAGTTTCTATTTACCATTTATATGCATAAACTTACGATGATTCTCCCTGACTCGTTGACTTATCAAAAAAGAATAAAAAAAACATTAGATGGTAAAATTAAATATTTATGAACAAAAACCTTTTCATTTCTAGACAGCTTCAAATCACCGCTAAAGTACCCGATTTTACAAAAAGTTCAATCCATAGAATAACCCGAGCATTAGGGAAAACTCGTTAAATTTTACTAAACTTTAACTGAAATCCTAAACTCAAACTTACCAATTTCAGTAATAAGTCGTAAGCGTGTTTTGTTTATGTCATTCTATCGGCCATACATCAACGTTTTGTATTGTGAAAAAAACTTTTTGTACATATCCTTATGGAGAAAAGCTTAGAAAATTTTCGAGATGGTGAATCTAATGTTAAAAAACTTAGAAATTTTCATGGCCTCCTTAGGTCGAATCCAACCACCTTTGACCTCAAGAGGTCACCACAGAGAAAAATGTCATTAGGAAAAGTTGGTCACTGAAACATTCCAAGCAAGATTTGTAGAGGTCATTTGGTCGCTCAAGATAGGTTGCTGTATCGATACAAGAAAGTTTTCAAAATACATGACCCAAGACGTAGTGACCACTTAAGGTCACCGGAGAGAAAAATTGTACAGTGGTTTTAGCTTAATGTCACCTCCAAGGGAGCGAAAAAATTGGTTGACAGTGGGCGGAGTTGACATAAGCCGATAATGGCGTGACATAAACCGAAGTTCCTGGTTTTAGAGGCGCATTTTATGATACGATACCTTTTTCGATTTATTTTACAGCTTTTGAAGTTATTGCCTGAATTTTGAATACTCTAAAAGCAAATTACTTCTTAAAGTAATCAGCAAGCTTTTTTGCAATATGCCAGAAAAATGTCTTTGAGATATTATCGTGTCAGAAACTCCCAAAATATCGGTACTTGTTTGCAAAGTTCTTCACTTCCAATGTTGCTTATCATTAAAACTTTAAGTTTTTCAATTCTAACCATGTGCCCATCTAAAGTTGGCATACTCGCGGTTGGAATAAATCCACGACTGCGGGTGAGTCTTGAAAAAAATAAACTTTGACGATCGAGGGTCGCATAGTAGAATACAACAAATAGGTTAATGAAACAGTTCCCTCAAGGGTCTCGGACCGCCCACACCATTTAAACAAACACGAGTATATTCTGGGCCTGAGAACCGAAAGTTGCCATTAAAGTGTGGTTATGTGTCGTACATTCTTTTCAAATTGGATGACAATAGGCGGAGGTTGACAATAGGAGGTGTGACAATAGGCAGAGTATTTAGTACATGAGAGCATGGAGTTTAGCCGGGGGAAAGCCAACAGGGTGATAAGCGAAGTGTGACATTAAGCTAAAACCACTGTGTATTAAGAAAAGTTGTTCACTTGCTGATGCCAAACAACATTTGCAGAGGTCATTTTACGTTTTCAGAAGTGAGCTGACCTTTGACCTCAAGAGGTAACAGTAGTATGTACGGCAAGGTGTCCCCCCCTCCACCGACCCTTAAAACCACCGACCTACCCACCGCCCTAAGTATTTCCACCGTCCACCGACCTAAGTGAAAGGTGTTTGTAAGTGAAAGGTGTTTGTAAGGTCACAGTAGAACTGGCCACACACCCAAGCCTAAAAGACCCCAAAATTTATTATTACCGAAAACACCCTAACTCTTGGATCATTGTTGGGATGGAAGACCCTAAGTATTAAGTTCAAACATGTTTAAACCTGTCGCAAGTTCCACCGTCCACGGAACTAAGAACCTAAGTAACACACCAACCATTGACCTAAGTTTGCGTCGTTGCCACATCCCACAAACTTGTCCAAACATGTTTAAACCTGTCAGAAGGTCCACCGTCCACGGACCTAAGAACCTAAGTAACACCCACCATTGACCTAAGTCTGCGGCGTTGCCACATTCCACAAACTTGACCAAACATGTTTAAACCTGTCAGAAGGTTCACCGTCCACGGACCTAAGAACCATCAATGTAGATCATCGATGTTGTCAGATGTTGCAAAATTATCAAGTTTAAACATGTTTAAACCTATGTAATATTCTATTTTTAACAATACGCTCTGGTTTGGGGATTATGTCAAACTGTCAGCCCGCCCGCAGTGGGGGTCCCCGCCCGCCCGTGCTGGGAGTGTGCGCCCAAGCCCGCTTGTTCTGTTTTATACAATATCAAACAAACTAGTTCAAACATGTTTAGACAAGAAAGTTAAGAATGGATAAATCCAGATATTTTGTAATATAATCCCGAATACAATAAATCTAAAAATGGTCATACCGAGAAAAATCTCCTTTCTAATCTCCTAAATGTAAAGTATATAATCAAGTATTTGATTAACCTATAATCATCAGTTCTTGTTTCATTACTCACTGTCAAACAATTATCACAAACACCATGGCTCAAGCAACCAATCATGTCAAGTGCTGGTGAAAGCAAGTAAATCCCGACTCTCCTAAATCTGTCTTTATCATAAGTAAATTATTATTGGAGCGTTGACTTTGAAATGGAAGAAGTACCTACAATTGTACAAAAACTAATAAACTTCTATATATCAACTGGCGGTGATGGAAGCATACTTCCTGATTTTACATCTCTAATTCAGCAATCTAGAAAACGGTACGAGGAAGGTTTGAAGAAAAGAACACAATACATGATAGCAAAAAACAATCCTGAAACCATACAATTTGCAAAAATTGTAAAACAAAAGCCTGAACAAGTAGTTGGTGAAGACATGATATCAGAATTACTAAACAAAATGAAAGGTGAAGATGTTGTGGAAGAACATGGTCGCAAAAGAAAGAAATCAAAGGCATAGGAGAAGAAACGATATATATTATGAATTATGAACAATAAAATAAAAAATATGAAACATTGAAACAGTTTTGTTGTGTATGTAAACCTTTCTTATAAATGCTCTTGTCAGTTGTTTGACAGGTTCAGTCTTAAATTAGCAGTCATGGGGGACTTTTACGTTACACTTCAGAGTAATTCATCCTCAAGCCACTATCCTAACAATACGATATTATCAGGTTACTCACCCCATACGTTTATAGGATGACACACATCCATCAAAATGCATTGACAACTTCATCAGCATATAAATGCTGAAGTCGTTACCACTGCATGAGTATGGATTTGATTCATCCAAATGGGTATAAATAGTAGAGCCTTTCAGGCTAAGGGGATCTCACTTCGAGATCAGATTTCAAAACAACACAAGAACAACTAATAATAATCTCATCTAATAAAAGCTCTCCAGAAAATACAAAACTCATCAAACACTCATCAATTATTATTAGAGCATCAATAATAATCATCGATTAGGATATTACTCCTAACAATGGTGGAGATTGCTCACGATCATCAACCTACCTCAATCACAACACACCAACTCAACATCTAACCCAACGCAATGACCTCATGTCAAAAAAAACCAATACATCCATTTCTGACTCAACATACAGCAAACTCAACAACTCATCAACTTCCTCTACTGAAGGAACCGTGAGAATCTCAAAACGATTACACGGCATTCCTCCAGATCATCAACCACCACTTCAGCGAAAAAGAACTACTAAACAACCTACCTCGTCAAAATCAGCGCTTAACACCACTGTACATTATAATCAACCTTTCGCCTCTGCTAGCAACTCAACAACCGATGATCAAGGCGACGAAGTTTTTATCAACGCACAAGAACCGCGGACATTCAACTACTTCAATATACAGCCTACTGACAAACAACCGCGGACAACAATTCAATTGTCTACAAAAGCCACCGACCAACAACCGCGTACCACCGAATCAATAAAAAATTTTGCAAGTACTTTTTTACAACCGCGGACAACCACAAAATTTACCATGGTTGACCAACCAGCTATTTACATCAGATCGGAGAAAAAACCCACCTTCCGACAAAAAATCACCGAAAAAAGTTTAAAAAATTTTATCATCAGATTCTAGACTTGGGCGGATTCGCTCAAACTCTCCGACAAAGGAAAGAAACAACAATTTTCAACAGCTATTGAAAACCCCGGCGCCGAACAATGGTTTTCAATCTACCGTAAACGAATTGACGACACCACTACCGATTGGAAGACCCTCAAGGACACCTTCTTCACCAACTGCCCCAAGGATCAGGAAGAGAAGAATCTAAAAATGATACACATCAGCAACTATCAGCAGGAATTGGGCGAAAACCCAGTTTCATTCATCACATGGTTACGATATCTTTTCGGTGACAACTGGACACTCTACAGAAAGGACGAACTTTGTGAAGGAATCGTCAAGCAAATGCTTCGCTCTGTACGCCGATTCGTGCAGTATCGTGGAATTCCGACTACTTGGGAAGACCTCATTAAAATAATCGAGGAATATGAAGGAAAGGGAATGCGCGAAATCGACCAAACTCCTAAAACTATCCGCACAACAGAAGTCACCAAAACAGCTGATCCAACAGAACAACTCGCCTAAACACTAGAAAAATTAAGCATCAACATGATTCAACAACGTAATAACAATCGTAACCCAAGGCAACAACAGTATCGACCAACACAATACAGACAATGCCCTTTTTATCAACAACCTTCAACATTATTCACAAACAACCGCCAAATAGACTACAACAACAAACCTAGATGCTACGTCTGTAATAAAATGGGTCACGTGTCAGCTACTTGCTACTACAATCGACAATTTTAACGGACGTCACATACCACCCTCCAGAAATACATCATTCTTACCACATCCAAGGCACTATACACCATTCACACCCAGGACATATGCGACAAACAACCCACAGCAACCAAACTTCACCCCCAACGCTAACCCGCAGGGAAACGAACTACGGCGGGCCAACTAAGGTCCACCTACCCGCTCTACAATCATAGACTTGCATACCATCAACCATATTACGCACCAAAAATCTTAGACATTACTTCACACCCCCCACTAAAAGGCACATCTATACTCAAAATGACAACACCGAACGAAGGACAACTAACAATCTTAGGAAAAATTGGCAACATCGACAGACATTTAATAATAGATACAGGAGCTATGGTCTGCCTTATAGACCATCGCATCAGCACAAACTTCACCACAATTCGAAATACATTCATCAATCTTGGACAGCTAAAAGACCTCCTTAAAGATAAAGGCATAGCTATTATCCCAATCACCATAGGCCAACTTAAAGTAGACTACCCCTGTCTAGTAGTAGAAGATCTTGGTTTCGATTTCCTACTCGGACTCGATTTTTTAGAAGAGTTCAAGTTTGAAATCAATTTAAAGCAAAGACTACTTCGATCAAAACTTGCAGGCAATATACCCATGACCGGCCAGAAAAGCAACATCTGGCTTGAACATCCACTCACACCAAACAAACAATCAGCAAAAATTAAAATCATCAGAGCTAGAGAAAAAACACACGTGCCAGCTAGAAGTCAAGTCATCATCCAAATAGAACCGACTAAATTAAAAGCAACAGATGAAAGAATAATCAAAGGATCTACTACTGCTTACTAGAAAAATCAACTCTTAATCCCCAACATGATAATCAACGGATCTACAACAGCCATCATCATAACAAACCCATCACATCAGGATAAATGTATTGTGACAGAGACAAAATAATTTGTATAAGTTAGTTCTTATCCTATAGTATTTTTATCTCTTCCATTCATTTTATAAAAATAATTTATGTTAATCCTAATAAGATTATCAAATAGGAAGAAAATATTATTTATATTTCTTAACTACAAAGATTATGAGTATTTTTATAACTTTTCTAAGAAAAAGTTTTATTTACATTATTTACACTATTTACATTAAAATATAGGTTAGTACCAGAGTTTATAGGAAACGCTGGTTATAAATAAAACCCATAATAAGGGTTTCAAATAGTTCGCAATATAATTTAAAAACCCATAGATTTAGGCTAAAGGGTATTGAGTATTTTAGTAGAGTTCCTCCAGAGCTCAGTTTTGTACAATACTAAAAGGTTTTCTTTAAGACAATAAATACTTGAAAATTAAAAGAGCATTTTCTGGTAAAACTTTATTGTTTTAAGAAATCTGAAAAGTTTACAGTTACCATTTGGTTTAGGTAAAATTCTGTTATAAGTTAGCAGAAAAAGGACAAGTGGTGGAGATTCATTGCTGATCTCGGAGATCTCGCAAGCCAAGCTAGATTTGTTCTAGGGAATCACTGTGATTCCAGCTAAATTTGTTTTGGCAAAAGCTAGATTTGTTCTAACTGATCTTTGTGATCCTAACTAAATTTGTTTTAGTAAAAGTTGAATTTGTTTTAACTTTGAAATTGTCTAAAACTTAGTGTTTTAGGCAAAGAAAATAGAACGCTTACTCCGTAAGTCGCTACTACGAAGGTATATCTACCCGGTAATATCCCTCTCGTGTCTAAAATTGTGAGGTAGGTCCAATCCAGAACAAGAAAAAGCTCCTTCTGTTGAAGGTTGAAATTTCTAACTGGTGTAGGGCTCTCACTAACCAGGCACAAGGGCTCTATAAAAAAGGGAAAGGTACTGAGCGACTGAGTATTCAGTTTCTAGAAAAAGCACCTAAATTATGGCTGCTAACGACGCTCTCCCTGTAATAGTACAGGTTGACCAAAAAGCAATGCTTAGGTCCATTCCCAAATTTGATGGGAAAATGGACGTTGAGTCGTTTTGCGCACGGTGTGACACCGATTGCGCAGCGTTCTCAGTGGACGGTGGACTGTTAATTCTAAATTTTCTTCAGATAATCGAGGGAGAGGTACTCGACTGGTGGAAATTTAACCAAATAAGGTTCATAAGAGAATTAACATCAGCTAATAAGGCCCAAAAATGGATTGAGCTGAAAGCGGACCTGAATAAATTTTACGAACCGGCATCGGTCCGGAAGGAAGCCAAGCAAGCTGCAAGTAAAATTTTATTCATAGAATGTAAATCCGCTGGGGAATATGTTTCCAAAAAAATGAACTACTTTGGAATTATAGATCCAAGTATGTCTACCAATAAGCAGGTAGAAAAGTTAATTAAAGGTCTTCCTCTTTCGTTGAGGAACATTATGCATTGTTCTGACCTTAAGGACGCTAACGATTTTTTGCATAAGTTGCGAAAAATGGAAAAGCCAGAGCCTTTTAAGAAGGTTCAAGTCAAGCGAACCTGATAGCCGTTATCAGGGTGGTGATCGCCGAGTCATTAGTCAGACAGGGCGAATGGTGTCTGGTCCTAGCCAAAGGTCCCAAGGAGGCCAAGGACAGGATAGACGCCCACCACAAAAATGCTTTAGATGAAAACAATTCGGACATTTTATAAGAGATTGTCCTCAGACTCCGATTAAGGAGGAGAGGAACAACACATCTTATATCTATGGTGTAAATGCAGAGGGCATTACAGAAACCATAGAGTCAAAAAACGAATAGAGTGGGCTAGGGGAACGTCCACGAACCCCGATGTGACGGAATTTGTTTCCAAAACTAAAAATGTGACTTGTTTTGTACAAAATTGTAAATCTAGTGTAAGTAAAGTCAAAGACTATAGGAAGAGTCGATGTGACGACTACACTAGTGTAGGAGAGATGTTGCCAGTTACGTTTCGATAGAGTCGTATAGGTCCTAAGGTAACTACTAACGTTAGATTTGGCAATGTCGTTTATGTAGTAAGAATTGACGAATGGTCAAATATATCTGTTGTAGGACCCGAATTCTTACGAAAAATAAAAGCCTGTGTTCATAAGCAGTACACAGTGCCATCTTTGTTTGTAACTACCGCTTCAGGTAGAATTACATTGTCGAAATATGTGGAACTAGTTTTCACACATGAAGGGAGGAAGCAAATTTGGGGCTTTTACATAATGCATGGACTTCCTGAACCCCTTTTATTAGGTACAGATTGGACCATAAGATCTTCTGTGCTGCCGAGGCAACAGGAGAAGAGCGTGGAAAAATCAGAAAAAGGACAAGTGGATAATCTCTATGATATCCGAGTTAAAAATTCACAAAATCCCAGTTTCTGTGACGGGATGAGTAAAAATTTACAGCGGCAGGCCGCCGGTTCCAGCCAAAGTGAAAAGTTACCTGTGGTTAGCATCTGTTGCTACCAAAGTAACTTGAAAAACAATCTTGGTGATTGTGATGAACTTCTGTCAACTAATTTTGAAATTGGTGACCAGAAGAGTATGAAATACAGTGTTCGTTGGATAACACTGCGTATTCCTGCGAGACAGGCTGTGAGAGTCAGAATTAGGACACCTGACGTAGTCTCTGGCTCTGTGATTTTGTATCCAAATAGGCAATTACGGTTTGCGAAAAACGTAATTCAGCCCTATGTTTATTCTGTCATTGTTGATCATGTGACAGATGTATGGGTTACCAATAGTGGTAAAATCCCAGTAACTTTAGCTAAAAATACAACTTTGGCAACAGTGAAGCCGTGCCCTGAAAAAGCCAATGTATTTTTGCTAAATGAAGGAAGCTCAACTTCTAAAGAGAACTGTCGAGGTTCTCTGGCCAAGGAGCCCAAACAGAAGTTAGTAGTAATCCTTGGAGAGAATCTGACTCTGTATGAGCAGACAGAAATTCTCAAATTGGTTGAAGAATTTTCTGATGTCTTTGTGACAGATGAAAAACAGGTTGGTAAGACTAACTTGTTTAAACATAAAATCGAGACGGGTGATCAGTTACCGATAAGACTGCATCCCTATCGCGCATCATTTGTTGAACGCGGTAAAATTAAAGAAAAAGTTAATGAACTTTTGGAAGCTGGCATAGTAGAGGATTCTGTTTCCTCGTGGGCTGCTTTTGTGGTATTAGTTGCCAAGAAAGGAGGAGGCCATCGCTTGTGCATTGATTATAGAAAACTCAATGCAGCGACTAAGAAAAATGCCTATCCGCTTCCAAGAATTGATGATTCTCTTGATAAATTGGGTAATGCCAAGTACTTTACAGTGCTGGATCTTATCTCTGGCTTCTATCAGATAGAAGTTGATGAGAAAGATCAAGAGAAAACGGCTTTCATTACGCCGGATGGGCTTTACCAATTTAAGAGATTACCGATGGGCTTATGTAACGCGCCATCTAGTTTTCAGTATCTTATGGATGTGATACTGTCAAGTCTAAAATGGACTATGGTCCTGCTATATTTAGATGACTTGATAGTATTTGCAAAATCCTTTAAAGAACATCAATTTAGGCTGAGATCTGTTCTCGAGTGCCTTAAAAATGCAAATTTGACTTTGAAAACAAGCAAATGTCGATTTGCTGCATCAAAGATCGAATATTTAGGTCATGTAATATCTAGTGAGGGAGTAGAAGTTAACCAAGGAAAAGTAGCTGCTGTTGCTAAGTTTTCTAAGCCAACAACTCTAACGCACATTAGGTCTTTTGTGAACATGTGCGGATATTACAGACGATTTGTAAAAGATTTCGGAAAAATTGCTATGCCTCTCAATCAGTTATTGAGAAAGGACCAACCCTTTTTGTGGGGTGATGAACAGCAAGAATCTTTTGATAAATTAAAACTTGTTCTAATCACTAGTTCTGTGTTAGCGTTTCCCATGGATAATGCGGAAACAGAAATACACTGACAGTAGTGGTTATGGGTGTAAAAGCGGATAGTATGAACTTGATAACTGTTGGATCATAAAAAAGGTACTGGCTACTTTGAGCTGAGACGTTGAACCTTTCATGGATGAATGAATCAAGTCAAGGACTGTTTCGAAAGACGATTGCCTTGTGTTTCTCAAAAACAATATATTTACTTTTTACTACAGAATTATTTTACAAACAAGAAAAACACCAACTCTTGACCTTGACACTTGCACTCCTTCAACCCAGCCTCCAACTTCGATGTGCAATTTTTACGCACCACTGAATTGGAAGTGTGTTAAGGTATATATATATTTGACCTTTGTCGTCTAAAAAACAGTGGATGGATCTTACATCATGAAAGCGTGGTGATCTTTTTCCTTTTTTTCAATACTTTAAAGTTACCACCTCAAAATTATTCTTCCAAAAACTGTCTCATCTCACTTTAACCTAGTCATGGTAATCTCCCTATCGGCATTAACATACCGCCTCCCATGGATCTCTACGNATATTTGACCTTAGTCGTCTAAAAACAGTGGATGGATCTTATATCATGAAAGCGTGGTGATCTTTCTTTTTTTTTTCAATACTTTAAAGTTACCACCTCAAAATCATTCTTCCAAAAACACTCATCTCACTTTAACCTAGTCATGGTAATCTCCCCATCGGCATTAACATACCGCCTCCCATGGATCTCTACGANCTCATCTCACTTTAACCTAGTCATGGTAATCTCCCTATCGGCATTAACATACCGCCTCCCATGGATCTCTACGATCCATCACTCAACAAAGCTTCAGTCAGCTAGTTTCAGTGGAAACGGTATAAGAAAGGGTTATGACTGCTACCGGAAAGACAAAAAATCTAGGAGAACTGCCCACCTCAGTTGCTTTGCTTGCTCTTCCTCCTCACCTTGCCTTGACAGTCATCATTTAATTTAAGTGGAAGAGACTGAAACAATGTGGAGTGATATTTCTCCTTCTTGTTTGCACTTAATGTTCCCTATGACATAAACTCAACTGAATTTTAAACTTATTATCTATAATAATAATTTGACTAATTAAATTAATTTAGCAAATGACTTAGTTTTGATCCTCTGCTGGTATGAGTGGACACAATTTCACAATAGGACGTTGTAGGAATCCATTAGCTGTATTCAAGGTCACCACTCTAACCAAATTATCTTGACCTGGGTGTGTCTGGTAAACTCTGCCTAATTTCCAATTTAGAGGTGAATTCTGATTATCCATGATAAGCACGAGGTCGCCAACGGCAATGTTTTGAGATGTAGTCTTCCACTTTAGTCGCTGTTGTAGTGTGACCAGATATTCTCGACTCCAGCGTTTCCAGAAATGCTGAGTCATCTGAGTGAGTCTTCCCCATCTCGTCAACCGATTTTCCTTTACATCAGACACATCCCTTTCAGGTACGGCCAACAATGGTTGATGTATGAGAAAGTGTCCTGGTGTTAAGGCATTCAAATCAGATGGCTCACTGGACATTGCACACAAAGGCCTCGAATTAAGTGCAGCCTCCACCTGTGATAAAATAGTAAACANAGATGGCTCACTGGACATTGCACACAAAGGCCTCGAATTAAGTGCAGCCTCCACCTGTGATAAAATAGTAAACACCTCTTCCACAGTTAATACTTGTTTACCAATAACACGGATTAGATGATACTTAGCGCTTTTAACTCCCGCTTCCGATAAACCTCCATGAGGGGAACTAGGAGCATTAAAGTGCCAAACTATATGTTGTTGACTGAGAAATCGTTGGGTGCATTCTAGCCTTGGGAATTCAAATAACTCTCTTAACTCTCGACTCGCCCCAATGAAATTGGTACCACAGTCACTAAATATTTCCTTTGGCAGCCCCCTCCTAGATACAAATCGCTTAAGGGTTGCCAAAAATGATTCGGTTGTCAAGTCGGTAACTGCTTCAAGATGAATGGCTCTGGACGAAAAACATACAAATAAGCAAAAGTAACCTTTAAATTGCATTTTACCTCTGCCCTTTCTAGGACCCGCATAATCGACACCAACTCTTTCAAACGCTCTAGTAGATGTCACTCTTGCCATGGGTAAACTTCCCATAAGTTGTTTCATCCCTGCCGCTCGATGACGGGTACAGGTGACACACTTGCGAATTACAGATCGAATTATATTCCTAGCCTTTGGTAGCCAAAATTCACGACTCAGATTAGCTGAGAGAAGTTGATATCCGGCGTGGAGATATACATGATGATAATGTTCCACAAGTAGCTTAGTAAATTGGTGGACAGGTGGTAAGATTAACTGATGCTTAGTCCTTTCTGGAAGATTGGAATTTTCTAGTCGTCCTCCAACCCTCAGTAGTCCTTTCTGATCTACAAAAGGGTTAAGAGAGAGTAATGAATTAGATTTTAACAATTTACCAGACGTTTTAAACTGGTCCAACTCTGATGAAAAGGCTTCTGATTGAGCTAGTTTTACACAAGCAATTTTTGCTTTCTCAAATTCATCAGTAGTCAGAAATCCAACCCTTCTTGATTCTTTCGGATTGCTACTGTTGAATACAAATCTAAAACACCAACTAACTACTTCAATTAATTTCACATAATTTGAATATTTACACAAAATGCTCTGATAATCAGTACTTACTACAGCTACTAATCGTGCACTTGGCCTTTCCTCAAGCAATATTTCCTTACTTAAAATTTTTGGAGAACTAAATAACGGAATTTCAGGCTCAGACAGCCAATCTGGACCCTTCCACCAAAGTGAAAAACTTGCTAATTCCCTCACAGTAATTCCCCTAGACGCGCAGTCTGCTGGATTTTGTGTACTGGGCACATATCTCCAAGATTCCGATGGTACTGTNGTAATTCCCCTAGACGCGCAGTCTGCTGGATTTTGTGTACTGGGCACATATCTCCAAGATTCCGATGGTACTGTCTCTTGTATTTCGGCTACTCGATTGGCTACAAAAGTCTTCCAACGTCTCGATGACGATGAGATCCATTTTAAAACCAACTCCGAGTCTGTCCATGCAAATATTGGGTGTCTAAATCTGGTAGCATCTGTGACAGCCGAAATCAGTCGAACTAACAAGAGACATCCACATAACTCCAATCTCGGTATGGTAATATGGTGAAGTGGAGCGACTTTGGTTTTTGATGCTACCATGTGACACTTGACTCCATCCTTTGAGATACTACGGACAAAAATTACAGCAGAATATGCTCCCTCAGAGGCATCGCTGAAACCATGGAATTCTAATTTCTCAAGGACAGAGATTAATACAAACCTTGGAATTTTTATTAAAGATAAATCTTCTAGACCTTTACTGTAGCGTACCCATTCTTCTTGTAATGGAAGTGGTAATGCTTCATCCCAGTCCAAAGTGTGCTCGACCCCTTCTTCCATTAGAACAGGACTCCAGAGCCTTTGCAGAAACATTTTTAATGAGATGGTAACTGGTGATAACCAGCCTAAAGGATCAAACACTCTTGCCAAATCTGACAAGACACTCCTTTTAGTCACTGGAATCACAATTTCTACGCTAGGACCAGAAAATTCAAAAATGTCTTCTCGTGAGTTCCACGAGATACCTANCACTGGAATCACAATTTCTACGCTAGGACCAGAAAATTCAAAAATGTCTTCTCGTGAGTTCCACGAGATACCTAGAACTTTGGAATTGAGATTAGACCCATCTTTAATCTTACAATTAATTTCCCGTAATTCTATAGGAATATTTTGCAATACTTCTTGGGAATTTGAATCCCACTTACGAATTTCCATTCCTCCTTTAGTTAAAATTTCAGTTAACTCTTTCTNTACTTCTTGGGAATTTGAATCCCACTTACGAATTTCCATTCCTCCTTTAGTTAAAATTTCAGTTAACTCTTTCTGTATCTGGATCGCTTCAGCTGGAGACGACGCACCTCCCATGAGGTCGTCAACATAAAAATCTTGCTCGAGTGCCCTCTTGCCTAATGGAAAAGAGTCTCCTTCGTCATATGCAAGTTGAAGGAGACACCTTGTAGCGGTATATGGAGCGGAAGAAGTGCCGTAGGTTACTGTGGTGAGCTGATACTCTTCAACTGACTTGTCCGGAGAGTCTCGCCACAAAATCCTCAAGTAAGCCTGATCCTCCTGTCGTACTCGAAACTGGCGGTACATTTTTGATATGTCTGCTTTGAGCGCTATCGCATTAAACCTAAAGCGACACAATAATGAAAATAAATTTTCTTGAACTGTCGGACCAACCATTAGACAACTATTTAATGAGATTCCGGAACTCGTGAGAGCCGAGCCGTCAAATACGACTCTCAATGTTGTAGTGGTACTGTCTTTCTTTAGCACAAAATGGTGAGGAAGGTAATTGGTTTTTGCTAGGACTTCATCCCGTTCCTCCGATGAAACCAATGTCATGTGACCTAGATTTCTATATTGATTCATAAAGTCAACATAACTTTCTCTCAGTTTACCCTTGAACAATAGACGCCTTTCCACCCCTTGTAATCTTTTGAGCGCAATGGCCTTTGAAGCACCCAATTTTGCAATATTGGATTTCAAAGGTAGCGCTGTTACATACCTTCCTTGTGAATCTCTACTATGAGTGGCTCTAAAATGTCCCTCCACTTGTTTCTCAATTGTAGTCAGTGGGGACCTTTTTGGCACTTCTTCAAGTTCCCAAAATTTCTGAAGTTTATCTTCAAATTCACAACGAGCATGATTGACCCTTAAAAATTGGTTACTTGAATTTGCATATTGAATATCTCCTCCAAGCAACCAACCAAATCTGGTACTGATAGCGATGGGTTGGAGAGCTGATCCTCGCCTCTGTTCACCTAAAAGTACAGAATAAAAAACTCCCACGCCCAAAATTAAATCAATTCCTCCAGGCTCATAGAACTNCTGTTCACCTAAAAGTACAGAATAAAAAACTCCCACGCCCAAAATTAAATCAATTCCTCCAGGCTCATAGAACTGCTAGACATAACCCGTTTATGTGTGCCCAATTTGATGGATCCAGCTGTTGTGGAGGTTGAGGTACTGCTATTTTGGACATAATCTGACAGTTAATACTCATTTCAAACTTACCATTCAAAGATACCAATAAAATAGTTGTAGATCCTTTGCTACGACCAACGTAAATATTTCCCAAACCGTATATATAATTAAAATCTCGAGTACGTCGACATCCCAAAGATGTTACTGTTGACTCTTCTATCACATTTGAATCAGAGCCTGTGTCAAAAAATTCTCGACAAAGAGTAATATTACCATACGCATTTTTCACTCCGATTAATGCAGTTGATACCAGTCCTTTGACAGATTCAATTTTGCTCCAAGTTGAACAAATCCTTGAATTTGAAACCCCATGAATTGGATTGGTACCACCAGCAACGAATGGTGTCATTGGAGTCTGAACTCTTGATGTTTCTCTATCTTTTAGTGATGAGGGTGGAGGAACGCAATTATAACTTTCCCTTGTTCGTTCCTTATGGATCAGAGAATTATGTCTATGCCCGCAGTACCTACAAACAAAACTGGACTGACAACTCTTTACTCCGTGTCTAGGACTGAAACACAAGAAACATAATCGATTAGACTTTACAAAAGTCGACAGTCTTTTTCCCAAAAATGAGACATTTAAAAAGCATATGATTGCCCTTGCAACATATACAACTAGTCTCCGTCAACTTTGAGTTCACTCTTCTTTCTTTAGAAGCTCCTTGAGACCCATACGCTGCAGATTGAAGACTACGGATTCTGTTTTCGAGAAATTGAATTAACTGAACCACAGTAGGAAAGTCGGTTGTAGAAAGGGATTTGGCCCACTCCCTCCTCGATNTGAGAAATTGAATTAACTGAACCACAGTAGGAAAGTCGGTTGTAGAAAGGGATTTGGCCCACTCCCTCCTCGATTCTGCATCTAACTTAGATATGATCAAATAAACAATGAGATCTTCCCATTGATCCACTGGTCTTCCCAAAACCTGCAAACTTCGTAAGGACTCAGCAAAACAATCAATTAAATTTTGAATCTCTTTTGGATTTTCTCCCTTTACCGAATCAGCAGTCAATAAACTTACGAATCAAAGCGTATCCAATTTCTCGCTGATTTTCGAATCTAGCTTCAACTAATTTCCAAGCTTCTGCAAAATTATCATCTGTAATTGCAAATGCCTTCACTTGTCTAGCAGCTTCTCCTTTTAAGGACGACTTCAAATATTGGACCCTTTGTGCTCCAGTAAGGGTCTTATTTAACACAATTGTAGCTCGGAAGAGGTCTCGAAAGGAAGGCCAATCCTCGAACTTACCCTCAAATACCGGCAATTCAATTTTTGGAAGTTTCACAGCTGCTACGTGAGACTTTTGAGCATCTCTGACTTCTAATCCAGCCATCAGCTCTGAAGTCTTGTATTGGATGGTGTCTAAAAACAAGATGCCGACTTCAACTGAATCAGCACTCTGCTTGACTTGATTGTCATCCACACACTTCTGAAAAATATTAGCTAATAGGTCACTTAAATTAATCCTATAGTCATCAATTTTCTTTTGCGCCACTTTGAGCTCTTCCTTCGTTACTATGTCTGGGGCCATGGTTTGAACAACAACCTGCAACTTATCAATTAGATATTGTATAATTTTTTACAAGAGCCTGATACTCTTTGGCCATCAGTGTCAATTCCTCGGCTGACAGTGCTGTAGCCATGTTAAAATAGTAAACATTCAAATTAAATCACTACGGTTACCAGTACTTTAAACTCACGCTCAATGATGAGGTTGGGAATTGGCGTAGATATTCAATCCACTTCTTTGCCAGTCCCGGCTTTCGGCACCAAAATGTAAAAGCGGATAGTATGAACTTGATAACTGTTGGATCATAAAAAAGGTACTGGCTACTTTGAGCTGAGACGTTGAACCTTTCATGGATGAATGAATCAAGTCAAGGACTGTTTCGAAAGACGATTGCCTTGTGTTTCTCAAAAACAATATATTTACTTTTTACTACAGAATTATTTTACAAACAAGAAAAACACCAACTCTTGACCTTGACACTTGCACTCCTTCAACCCAGCCTCCAACTTCGATGTGCAATTTTTACGCACCACTGAATTGGAAGTGTGTTAAGGTATATATATATTTGACCTTTGTCGTCTAAAAAACAGTGGATGGATCTTACATCATGAAAGCGTGGTGATCTTTTTCCTTTTTTTCAATACTTTAAAGTTACCACCTCAAAATCATTCTTCCAAAAACTGTCTCATCTCACTTTAACCTAGTCATGGTAATCTCCCCATCGGCATTAACAATGGGCTTGGAGCCACACTTGTACAGATACAAGATGGCAAGCCGCGAGTAATAGCCTATGCTAGAAGGCTATGACTGACGTAGAAAAAAGATATACCGCTAGTGAGCAAGAATGCTTAGCAGTAGTCTACGCAGTTCAAAAATTTACACCTTACATTTATGGTATACACTATACAGTGTATACGAACCATCATTCGTTGAAATGGTTGTTTTCGGTTAATTACCCACACGGTCGACTAGCAAGGTGGTCTTTTGCTTTGCAGATGCAGGACATGACTATCCAGCATCGTCCAGGCAAAATAGCAAATGACGTAGACCCCTTAAGTCGATTTCCTGCGGATCCACCTGAGTCAATGGATGCATCTAATGTTTTAGTTTTAGATGGTATTGATCTAAGACAAAAACAGTTAGAAGACCCATCTGTGGGGAGAATCCAGAGGTATGTAGAGGAAGCCGAAAGAAGCTCCTTTGTCGAAGATTCAAATCGACAAATACATATCCCTTATATTGAAGACTATAGTGTACAAAATGGCATCTTGTACATAGCTAATTTTGAACCTGAAGGTAGGTCTTGGAGATTAGTTCTCCCCAAGGGACTTAGAAAAGAAGTCTTAGAAAGTATCCATGCTAATGAATTTGGAGGTCATTTAGGAATGACTAGGACTTGGATAACTGTCAGAATACGATTCTACTGGAGGAGTATTTATAAAGATACTCGTAGATTTGTTATTAGTTGTCCAAAATGCCAAATTCATAGAGTACGGAGAACCCAGGTCAAGGCCTGATGCAAGACTTCGAAGAAGTCAGTTTACCATATGAGAGAGTAGGAATTGACTTCATTGGTCCTTTTGTAACTTCTCAGAACGGTAATAAGTATGCTTTGGTTTATGTTGACCATTTTAGTCGCTATGTGGAGACTCAGGCAGTTCCAGCTGCCACGGCTGAAAGTGTTGTCCACACCATAAAAGATAAGATTCTTTTAAGACACTCAATGCCCAAAGAGTTTGTGGTTGATCAAGGTCGCCAGTTTATTTCTAAGCTTGTGAAAGAAGCAAGCGAGAAATCCAGGTATAAGTTACGTTTCACGCAGGGTTGGGATTAATACGTATTTTTCCAAATTATACTAAACATACGTATAATACGGTATAATACGGTATAATACGGTATTTTTTGTATTTTTCGTAAAATCACTACTTTCTCTCATTAAATGATTATTTTGTGAAAATCACATTATAATTAATTAGAATACGTATTGTTATTCTTATCTCCACGATGTCTTGGATGATCCACGGTGAAAATTCTTTGAATATTGAAGTGAAAGTTGCCACGCGCTTTTCATTTTAATCTTTAAATGCGATAATTTGAAAATCGTATATTATGATAATTTCAGATCTTGGAATTCGAATTATTTTATTCACTTGTCAAGTTATTTTTAATTCACTAAAACAAAATTTATTTTATTTAAAACTTACTTGACGTAGAAGCGATATTCGCATGGGTTTGATAGTGATGCTTCATGCGTTCTACTATTGCCCCATGTTTCCATTCGCAATACTTACACTTTGCCAAAGGAACTTTACTATCAGGATTCGCTTGGTTAGAGAAATGGTTCCAAATTGGATCTTTGCTGCGTGGCATTCTATGGTCAATTAGTAGATTTGATTTAAAAGATCAAAAAATCAAACTCAAAACCCTCGGTGGCCCAAACTGGTGTAGAATCTGAGCACACTCTTTGCATGAATTAAAGTCTGAAGGAAATTTTGCTGCAGGGTTATGTGGCCTCTGCTAGTTGTCCTAAATGAACCCCTCTACCACATAGTGTAGGAAGAGGCCAAACATCCTCGAATTATGGGCGCAAAGTAAGAATTGTACGAAAAATACAAAAAATATAAAAAATACCCATGTATTTTTCCCTCATGTATTATTCAACGTATAATACGAATTAAACCAAACGTTTTATATGTATGAACCAACCCTGGTTTGACGGCACCTTATCACCCACAGAGCAATGGTATTACTGAGAGATGTAATCAAACTCTCAAGAAAATCATTGCTAAATTTGTAAAAACAGATCAGACTGATTGGGATGAATGTTTAGCTTCTGCGACATTTGCATACAATGCTACCCAAAACGAGTCTACTGCGTTTATTCCATTTTACTTAGTGTATGGACGCGAACCTAGGCTACCAATAGATCTAGATCTACCGTTGAGAACTGTTTTCGAAATAAAGACAGTTTCCAAAAGATTTAAAGGTAGGTAGATATCGAGCCAAACGTAATTCACGAAAGGCTCATGATAAATCGAAAGCTAGATTCGATAAAAAGAGAGTTCCTACTAACTTTTCCGTTGGCGAAAAGGTGCTTAGGATAATGCCCGTAAGGAAAAAGGGACTTACTCAGGCATTTTTAGCACAGAAAACTGGCCCTTATGAAGTTATAGGCCAGGTAGGAGCTGTAGATTACAAAATCAGGCTAATAGATGTGAAAAGGAAGAGACATATTGTTGTCCATGTAAACGACTTGGTAAAGTAACATAGTTCGTTTGAAAGAAAAACAAATCAGCCAGTGACCAGATATGCCCAGACCGGCAAGTCTAAACTCTGGACTGAATCTTTCTAATCCTTATCCTTTGATGAATAATCAAAAATAGAGAAAACAAATAGTTTCTCGGGAGGAATAATTAGTAAAAATTATTCATCAAATAGTCATAATTCAATTAGTTAAATTATGACAAAAGGACTCAAAAATAGCCCAAAAAATTGTCCGTTGACCAAAATCGGTCAAGAAACTGACGCTTCCAGAGCGTCCATGGAAAGTGTAAAAGGACTGGCCGGCAAGGCAAAGGTTGTCAATCCTCACAAAGTCAGTCCAGTCTCCAGAAGTCTCCGTCGCTCAAAAAGAACAAGGAAGCCAAAGAAAAGGTATTCGCCTGATTCTTCGTGAATTCAAGCCACAATGGACGGTAAGATAACTTATTATTTTTCTATTTGTTAGTTAAAAACTAAAAACCTACAATGTGTTAGTAGAAGACACTGCTATACGTTAGCAGTGACTAGAAATGTGCTTTCTCACTTTATTTTCTTTTTTTTTAGCAAAAAGCACGGACATGGAGATTATGGACTGGGCTGAGCGCTTTTGTAGCGAAACTTCTCCACAAGATGAGGAGGGCATTTTAAGACGAGCGGTTCCTTCAGTGGTCATTCCTCCACGGGCTGTGGATCAACTAAAGGTCATGTTTCCACGGGCAGTGGAAAAAATTAATAAGGAAATCGAAATCGAAGCAGTTCTAAGGAAACCAACGCATCCTGCCCGTATAGTAACTACAAGGATTCCAAAACAACGGCCAGAGGTCAACAAATGAAACAGGAATAGCTCATCCATAATGGTCCAGCGTCAGAACAAAAGTCATCGGTCAAGAGAAATGGAAGTCAGAGCACCCTATATCATCGTAAGATCTCGCTAGGACTTGTTGTCCCTTATAGGGACATCAAAACAACCAGCAAAGGGACCCATCATGTTGCCAGGAGGCAAGAACGCTCCACCAAGGAGGAAAATCTTCCTCAACAGAAAATGTTATGCCTGTAAGCAGAAAGGTCATATCATTAAGAATTGCATAAAAAAATACCCAAATTGAAGTTAGACAATAAGGATATTGTCAAAAATAGAAAAGGAGGTAATGAAAAGGCTGGTCGGTAAGGCTAAAGTCGCCACACCAAAAACCAGTCCAGTTTCAAGAATCCTCCGTCGATCTACAAGGACAAGGAAGCCAACGCGGCGATATTCTCCAGACTCTTAGTGAAATGGAAGGTATGCCTATTTTCATTTATTAGTTAAGAAACATTAATGTTATGTGTTATATGAAGCCACGGCTATAAGTTAGCAGTGGTCGGGAAAAGTGTTTTCCTTTAATTTTTTTAGGAAGAGATGGAAACGGTGGAGTCTCCACGGGCAGTGGACACAGCCAAGGTCGAGTCTCCACGGGCAGTGGACACAACCAAGATCGAGCCTCCACGGGCAGTGGAGACATCCAGGGTCGAACCTCCACGGGCAGTGGAGAAGGGTCAGTGTACGACAAACTTGCAGGAGCTAAGTCAACACCCCATTCCCTTCAGCGAACGCATCAAATCCCCAATAATCAACAATGAGGTCATTGTTTCGTTTTAGGAGGGGGTATTGTGACAGAGACAAAATAATTTGTATTTTGTCAATAGTTAGTTTTTTTGTATTATTATTATTTAGTTAGGAATTACGTTAATTTGTTAGTATTTGTTATATTTTTATTTTATTCATTTAGTTCATTTAATTATGTTAATGAATAGGATTATCTCGGGAAAGAAATTATTTTTATTTTTATTATGTTTATTAGTTGTATTATTATAGTTGTATTTTTAACTTTTACAAGAAAAGTTTATGTAATTAATTTACATTTATTTCTAGAAGTTTAAGTTAAATTTAACCCAAGTTTTAGTTGCTAAAAGTCCACACTATGACTTATAAAGCGCTACAATTTTGACCAAGGTATTCAATATTTTGACAGAGCTCCATCAAAGCTCAGTTTTGTACAATATCAAAAGGTTTTTCTTTTAGACAATAAAATAAATCTGAAAATTAAAAGAGCGTTTTCAATTTTATTGTTTGAAGAAATCTGAAAAGTTAAAGTTACCATTTGTTTTAGGAATAATTATGTTATTTGTTAGCAGAATTGTAACAGTATCAATAAAGGTTTTATCTTCGGCAAAGAGGAAACATCAGAAAACCCAACACCTGCACATATCAACATCATATCAGCCTCACAAAAAGAAAAATTGAACATCAATCCAGATCTAACTAAATAGGATAAAAATAAACTCCTTGATATTATGGACAAATATCACAACGTATTTTCATGGGATCCCAACCACATAGGACGAACAGATAAACTCAAATTTAAAATAGACGTAGGAGATCACCCGCCAAAGCGGATTCGACCCTACCCAGCATCAGAAAACACCAGACAACAAATCCAGCAAGAAATTAACAAAATGTTAGAATTAGACCTAATCGAACCCAGCAACTCACCGTGGTCAGCCCCAGTCTATCTGGTATCTAAAAAAGGTAAACAGCAACACGGTACGATTCACAACGGATTTTCGATTTCTCAACAGCATCACTAAAAACATCACAGCCTATCCACTACCTCTAATTAATGACATCCTAGCTAGACTAAGAAAACTACATCTCTGTCATAACAACCAACGGAAAAGACGCAGCTCTTCAAATAAAAAAGTTATGCCGTAATATGTGGTGTGTTTCACAATTGTTACAAACATTTCATTTGAACTCAGTTGAAGCCTAAACTATAACTCAGATCAATAGGAATTACACTTTCTGAAAGGAAATTTAGTGCTGATTCCAACGCCACCAACGTAAAGAACTCGGCAATTGAAATAAGAAAGCTATAACGTAAAATGTGGACTGTTTCACATTTGTAAGTTACGTTTCATTTGAACTCAGTTGCAGCCTAAACTATAACACCTAGATCAATAGGAAATACATTTTTCGAATAGAAATTTAGTGCTGAAACCAACGCACCCAACGGAAATGACGCAACTCTTCAAACAAGAAAGTTATGACGTAAAATGTGGAGTGTTCCACATTTGTAACTGACATTTCATTTGAACTCAGTTGCAGCCTAACCTGTAACACCTAGATCAATAGAAAATAATATTTTTCGAAAGGAAATTTAGTGCTAAATTAACGCAACCAACGGACAAGACGCAGCTTTTCAAATAAGAAAGTTATGACGTAAAATGTGGAGTGTACCACATTTGTAACAAACATTTCATTTGAACTCAGTTGCAGCCTAAACTATAACACCTAGATCAATAGGAAATACATTATTCGAAAGGAAATTTAGTGGTAAATCCAACGCAACCAACGAAAAGGACGCAAGGTTTTAAATAAGAAAGTTATGACGTAAAATGAGGAATGTTCTACATTTGTAACTTACATTGCACTTGCACTCAGTTTTACTCTAAGCTATAACACCTAGATCAATAGGAAATACATTATTTGAAAGTAAATTTAGTGCTGAATCCAACGCAACCAACGGAAAAGACGCAAGTTTTCCAATAAGAAAGTTATGACGTAAAATGAGGAGTGTTCTACATTTGAAACTTACATTTCATTTGAACTCAGTTGCAGCCTAAACTATAACAACTAGATTAATAGGAAGTACATTTTCTGAAAGTAAATTTATGCTGAATCCAATGCAACCAACGGAAAGGACGCAGCTCTTCAAATAAGAAAGTTATGAGGTAAAATGTGGAGTGTACCACTTTTGTAACAAACATTTCATTTGGACTCATTTGCAGCCTAAACTATAACACCTAGATCAATAGGAATTAAATTTTCTAAAAGGAAATTTTTTGCTGAAACCAACGCAACCAACGGAAAGGACGCAATTCTTCAAAAAAGAAAGTTATGACGTAAAATGTGGAGTGTTCCACATTTTCAACTGACATTTTATTTGAACTCAGTTGCAGCCTAAACTATAACACCTAGATCAATAGGAAATACATTTTTTTTAAATGAAATTTATTGCCGAATCCAACGCAACCAACGGAACAAGGCAGCTCTTGAAATAAGAAAGTTATGACGCAAAATGTGGAGTGTTCCACATTTGTAACAACCATTTCATTTGAACTCAGTTACAGCCTAAACTATAACACCTAAATCAATAGAAATTACATTTTTCGAAAGGAAATTTAGTGCTGAATCCAACGCAATCAACGGAAAGGACGCTGCTTTTCAAATAAGAAAGTTATGACGTAAAATGTGGAGTGTACCACATTTGTAACAAACATTTCATTTGAACTCAGTTGCAGCCTAAACTATAACACCTAGTTCAATAAGATATACATCTTTCGAAAGGAAATATAGTGCTGAATCCAACGCAACCAACGGAAAGGACGCAACTCTTCAAAGAAGAAAGTCATGACGTAAAATGTGGAGTGTACCACATTTGTAACAAACATTTCATTTGAACTCAGTTGCAGCCTAACCTATAACACCTAGATCAATAGGAGTTAAATTTTCTGAAAGGAAATTTAGCGCTGAATCCATCGCAACCAACGGAAAGGACGCAAGTTTTCAAATAAGAAAGTTATGACGTAAAATGAAGAGTTACATTTGTAACTTACATTTCATTTGAACTCAGTTGGAGCCTAAACTATAACACCTAGATCAATAGGAAATACATTTTGCGAAAGGATTTATGAGTGTGGAACTGGATACCAAAGTTTGTAAAAAACGTTCTGTGTCGTGGTTTTTTGTTTATATCTTTGTCTGGCGATCACCAAAAGGGCTGGGACCTACCGCATATGATTCAGCATCAAATTTTCAATACGAATCAGTTATCAAATACAGAGTTAGGCGAATTTCTATCAAGTTAAATGTTTATGAGTGTGGAACTAGATACCAAACTTTGTAAAAAACGGTCTGTGTGGTGGTTAGTTGTTTATATCTTTTTCTGCCGACTACCTAGAGGGCTGGGACTTAGCTCATTCGATTCAACATCAAATTTCGAATAAGAATCCTTTATCAAATACCGAGTTAGGTGACTTTGTATCAAGTTAAATATTTATGAGTGTGGAACTGGATACCAAACATTGTAAAAAACGGTCTCTGTCGTGGTTAGTTGTTTATATATTGTTCTGGCGATCACCTAGAGGGCTGGGACCTAGCTCATTCGATTCAGCATCAAATTTCCAATTATAATCCGTTATCAAATACTGAGTTAGTTGACTTTCTATCAAGTTAAATATTTATGAGTGTGGAACTGGATACCAAACTTTGTAAAAAACGGTCTGTGTCGTGGTTGTTTCTTTATATCTTTTTCTGGCGACCACCTAGAGCTCTGGGACCTAGCTCATTTGATTTGGCATCAAATTTCCAATAAGAATCAGTAATCAAATACCGAGTTGGTTGACTTTCTATCAAGTTAAATATTTATGAGTGTTGAACTGGATACCGAACTTTGTCACAAACGGTTTCTGTTGTGGTTTTTTCTTTATATCTTTTTCCAGCGACAAGCTAAAGGGCTGGGACCTAGCTCATTCGATTCAGAATCAAATTTCCAATAAAAATCCGTTATCAAATACCGAGTTATGTGACTTTCTATCAAGTTAAATATTTATGAGTGT